>CM031233.1:18556653-18816125 GCA_018340775.1 Taxus wallichiana var. yunnanensis
GCTACACATATCTTCGAAGCACCCAGAGTTGCCTTAAATAAAGAGGATCAGAGTATTCACACACAATGTCAGACAATAAGACAAATATTTTGGTTTCTACCAAGAATCGAGGATGAACAGCCAAAGGTCACAGATACAACAGGGCTACTGACAAGCACAAGACAGTTTTAGCTGACATACCACCAGTGCACCGCCAGAGAGGGGATTTGAGCATGTGATTGAGCTCAAGGACACTGTGACCAAAGGGGTTACTACTCCTGTCACCCCAAACTGCTGGGTTGACGAGATTGAGAGGACCATCCGCTGAGTTTATTGACATGGGACACATTAGGTTTGTGTTCAGTCCTTTCGCTTCTTCGTAGTGTCGGTGAAGAAGAAGGGATGGGACCATGCGGATGTGCATTGATTATCTGGCATCAATAAGAAGACAATCAAGAACAAATATCCAGCGGTCATTTGTGATTGATAGAGCTACTAGATGAGCGTTACAGGAGCAATCTATTTTTTCTAAAATAGATCAAGCGACCGGATATCACCGTGATCAAGGTTATGGAGCAGCGGTGGATGTGTGATAAGATCGCTTTCAAAATGTCATTATGGACATTTTGAGTTTTTGGTGATGCCTTTCGCTTTGTCTAACGCACTCAGCCCACATTCCACTTTCAGCATTGAACCACGCGGTTCAACCGCCATACCTCATGGAAGTTGTGTTTTAGTCTTTCGGCGATATATTGGCTTATACTGTGACTCCTCGGGAGAGTCATATCCTATCACCTCTGATGAGATATCGGGAATACTAGAGCCACTCCAAGAGGATATGCAAAGGCTCTCTAAATGTGAGTCTCACATGACAGTAGTTGTCAGGACTTGGGATATGTGGATCGGGTGAGGGGGGCCGGCGTGGACAGCAGTGATGATACAGTACCTTCGATACGATGCCACATATCGATGAGTATCGCTACAATACCACATATCGATGAGTATCGGTATGACGCCTTTCCGAGCTTTCAGTATGGATACGATGCCATGTCATTTGCCGATTTAGTATTATCGATTAGCTTTCCCAAAGCTCCTGGATTGGGGATTACAGAGAACCAAGATATCCTCGCGAGCTCTAAGGAGAATCTCCGTATGCATAATCCAAAGCGTAGGTTTGATGCGTGATCGACACAGGTGGAGAGGTCCTCGAGGCAGAGACTTGGTGTTCTTGCTAAGGTCATGCAGCATGCATACCATCACTCAAATAAGGGGGCGGAAAAGCTGAAGCCCCGGTTTTATGGTCCATACAGGATAGTCAGGCGAGTGGGTGCGGTTGCATATGAGTTGGATCTTCCAGAGCACAGCAAGATACATAATGTCTTCCATGTATCATGCCTTAAGAAGGCCTTAGACAAAGACATCAGACTTCTGCTTAGTCGCCACCACTGGATGAGGAGGGGAAGCTGGTTTTAGAACCGGATTCTATTATTGAGGTCAGACAGAGGAAGCTCAGGAACAGAGATATCACAGAATATTTGGTGCGATGGAAGGGTTTGCCTCTTGAGGATGCTACTTGGGAGGGAGAACAGATTCTACGGCATCCTAGTCTGCATTTGCTTGGGGACAAGCAAATTTTGGGAAGGGAGGACTGTAATGTCCCTTTTCCCTCGCCCATGGCCTAAGGGCCAATGCGTGCCCTAACCCTAGTCATGCCCAAGGGGTTACGGACACTATTTTGCTATTGGGTATGGGCATCTAGTCCAGTTGTTATTATTTTTTATTGACTGGGTCATAAAGTACTTTTAAAAAGGGACTAGATGTTATGTTTCATCATTGGGGCCACTTAAAGTACCTTTTTGGCGACTTGAGAGGACATGCATGGCATTAAATGTTATATTTCTTCATTGAGGTTACTTTATGGGCCTAGGCGCCTAGGAAGGGAAAAGCAACTTCAAGTTATTTTTAATAAGGCCCTCTTTTTGGGAAAGTGCGCCTTGAGTGGTTTTAGGGTTTCTTTGGCATGAAAAGGTTATAAAAGGAGGTGAGGGGTGAAAGGATAATCATTCATACATACACTCATATTTTCTTTTCATGGTGCAACTGCTGTTTGCAACTTTTAGCTTGTGGAGTAAGATCCCACGGGAACCCTAGCTTCGGTGGTGAAAGATCCAACCCTAGCTAGCAGGGCATTCTTCGGTAGTGAAAGATCTACCCTAGCTTGTCATTTGGAGTGGATTTCAGGGCTGTTTTACAGAGGTATTTTCAGGATTTTCAGAATTAGGGTTTGAAGGGTTTTGAGAGTTTTTGTGGAGATTTTCAGCCGGTTTTCGGATCAGACCTACGGCAGCCATAGAAGAAGGATTCGGCATCATCTACAGAGGGTTTCACAAGGGTTTTGGCTGTTTTCCAAAGGGGGCGACTTGTTTGGGAATTTGCAGCCCTAATTTCTAGGGTTTCCAGCAGTCCTTTTTCAGATCTGAAGGTTGGAGAGTTATCTACTATTTTTATATATATTATTTCCAAAGTTTCATCTTTATTGCATTTGTATTCGAAAAGATATTAATTTTCGAAGTTTTCCGGCTATTCTAGGCATCGCTGTAAATTTCTGGCAGCATTCTGTTATCTGAAAAATTCCAAAAATATTTCCCTTGTGTTCTACATATTATTATCTTGTTCCAGTTAAAATTTCAAGTATTTTGGACGGGTATTTTAAGAGTTATTCACATTTTTCTGTTCGCTGCCCTAGCTGTACTTTTCTGTATAAAATCTGCAAAAATCAGATTTAGTATATTGCTGCAAATTTCTGTGTTTTGTCATTTTTTGTGGTAAGATCCCAACAAGGGATATTTCAAAGTACCAATCTCCATGACGCATTTTTGTGGTAGATGACAAGTCTCCCACAACATTGTTCAATAGTCAAATATAGCCTTAAAAAAACATTAATACCTTTTTTTAGTGAAGATATCAAATGTTGACAAACAATAAGAATAATTATGTTTATTTTTATCTTTTCATATCTAAGGTCAATAGTAAAAATATATTAAAAAGAACATTAAAATGCAATGTCTTTGAGACAAGTACTCAATAAGTACTAGTCTTCAAAACTAGTACCAGTCTCTAAAACCAGTACCAACATGTACCGGTCTCCAAGACAAGTACCAATCTCTGAGATGCATTTTTTTGTGGTAGGAGACAAGTAAATCACAAGCATGTGTGTATAGTCAAAGTTTCAACATTTGCAAGAATAAGATGATGAGCATATGTGTATAGCGAGTTGGATGGGATTATCAATAAATAACTGCCTTAGAATCAAACAAAAGACACTGTATTAAATCAGGACAAAGACTTTATTTGAAAAGAATAGGGAGGGCTTTGATGTTGTTTGATTTATCTATTACTTATGAAATGTTGACTGAAGTATCAGGTTTCAAATATCTTGCAGAGGTGCGGAAGAAACTGAGAAGCAAGCATGAGATTTTTGATATTTCAAGGATATGTTACTTGAGAAATTTGATGTTTTTACTCAAGACACAAGGGGAATATCTTCAACAACGCTTGTTGAAGCTTAAAAACAAAAACAATCAACTAGTAGCCATCAATTGAAATGTTGACAGTAAAGAATTCATAGTAATTGTTCTTCGTGGCCTTCCTCTTTCATTGAGTACATTTGTTGAAACTTGCAATCAAACTGCTACAGAAGATCATATAAATTTTGATAAACTGCACAACAAACTATCGCATAAGGATGGTTTGAATATGCAGTTTGGTTCAAGGGGATAGTCAGCCTTAAAGATTGCTTTGTTGGCTAAATCCAAGGGAAAGAAGCACAGTCGAAAAAAATTTTCTTTAGAATCTTTACTCGCTTGATGAAATAATATTATGTATTATTTTTGTGGGAATAAGGGTCATACAAACAAAATATGTAGAAAGAGGCTGGCATGGTTGGAGAAAAAGATGAAAGCAAGACAAGCTAATTAGATTGACGAAGAGAGGTGTCTTAATGATTTCCCAATGTAATCATTCAAAAGATATATTTGGGTTTTTTTTAATTGGTCTCGTGACTTAGCACAGCTCGCAGTGTGTGCTTGAGAAATTCTATTTCTATCAATGTTGGGGGTTGGGAGCTTCAATCTGCCCGAAGGCAGGCCCCACACCTTGTATGGACTTTTGGGGTTTGAACCTTTCAGGTGGAGAATGAAGAGCCTGAGAATCTGCCCGAAGGCAGGCCCCACACCTTGTATGGACTTAGTGGGGTTTGAACCTAGGTGGAGCATGAAGGTTTGAGAATTTTGTTGAAGGCTCAAGCAAGGAAATTCAGTGATACTTGGTGATGGCAGGTCACATATTGTGCAAGGCCATGGAGATGTCAAGATCAACTTGAATGAGGATAAGAAATTCACATTCCAAAATGTCATTTATGCCCCTCGTTTTACTAAAAATTAGTTCTCTACTAGTCAAATCACTAGTTATGGACACTTGAGGGTTGTCTTTTTGACGATAAGTATCTGGTTAAGGAAAATTAGTGGCAAAGTCCTTGCCAAGGAGTTTAGAAAGCATAGTTTTATAGATTTGAGCCTGCCACCACATCAGAAGTTCATGTTTTGGCTGCATCAAATTTGGAGTTTAGAGTTTGGCATCATAGGTATCGAGTATGGACACCTCTCAGCAAATTCCACCTCTTTGCTAAAAAAATAATATGATTGTTGATTTGCCTTAATTTCAGATTGAGAAACAGGCATGTTCGGCATATTTAGAGGGGAAACACAGCAGGAAAGTATTCTCAGCTGAAAATGGCACGGAGGGTCACCTGTTGTCTCAAATTGGTGCATGATGATTATAGTAGGAGGATGTGGGTGTATTTTCACAAACACAAGAGTGAGGTATTTGAGAAATTAAAACAGTTTAAAGTTGTTGTAGTGTTTGAATCCGATTTGAAAAAAGAACTTATACCCACTAATAATGCTGGTGAGTTTTGTAGTAAAGAATTTGCTTATTTGACAAATTAAAGATGTTTAAGTAGAGGTTGAATCCAGTTTGAAAATTAAGTTTCTACATACTAATAGTGATAATGTTCATGAAGACCTTAGACAGATTCTAGACATAGATGTGCATCAATGTTAGTTGTTACTTTGTATGCTTTGTGTTTCTAATGCCCAGGCCTGGACTAATACTTTTTATGCCTGGCACAGTAGAACTTGTAATGCTTTCATTTCCCTATGATATAAGTTTTCTCAGGTTTTTTTAAATGGTGGTGAATTTTGTAGTAAAGAATTTGCTAATTTTTGACAATAAGTATCTGGTTAAGGAAAAGAATAGTGGCAAAGTCCTTGCCAAGGAGTTTAGAAAGCTTATTATATAGATTTGAGCCTGCCAACTCATCAGAAGTTCATGTTTTGGCTGCATCAACTTTTGGATTTTGGAGGCTGGCATCATAGGTATGGAGTATGACACCTCAGCAAAACCCACCTCTTTGCTGAAAAAAATATGGTTGTTGGTTTGCCTTCATTTCAGATTGAGAAACAGGCATGTTCTGTGTATTTAGAGGGGAAACACAGCAGGAAAGCATTCTCAGCGGAAATGGCATGGAGGGTCACCTGTTGTCTCGAATTGGTGCATGAAGATGTTATTAAAATATAAGGCTTATTTATTAACATTATATTAATATTAGTTAAGTGTTAACTAATAAATGGTTGAAACTACTTCAACCACTTTGTAACCATCTTTCACATAATAAAAGGACGGACACACAATGAATAATGTGTGCATTCCGGTTTCTCTTCATCCGTTCTTTGTACATTCTATTCTTTCTTCATTCTTTCTCTCTCCGCATATTCTAACATTGGTATCAGAGCGCGGGGCAAGCAAAAAGAGAGGGGAATAAAGATATTTTTGTGACAGTCCCGTTAGGGCACGAAGTTTGAATCGAAGGAAATCAAAAGATTTTCATTTTGATTTTCAAAAGCATCAGTAAAACATGTGCAAAGAAACTTGAAGGAAATCGCAAAAATCTATTTGAGGGACATCGGGGCAAAGTCACGGGTCAAATCAAAGTCAAAATTGAGGTCTTGTAAATCGAAAGTGTATTCTTCCAAGTACTTCACCATTTGACATGCACCGGATCGAGACTTTGGGAGCGCCATTTCATGTCTTCCCTTCGAACGTGATACTTGGACCTATGAGCTTGCAATTGCTGAGGGCAAGCAATTTGGGAAGGGCAAGATGAACAAATGTCCCCTTTTTCAAACATAAAGAAAGTTGAAGACCTTCAACCCATTCCATTCCCCGTGGGTTCAAGGATTAAGCTAGACACTTCTTGATATATATGTTGCATTATTTTCTTATCAGAACCTCTCGGGCATGCCATGTTTACAAGTGGGAGTCATTAGTAAATTAGAAAGTCATAAAGTACACTTAGGATTAGTACTTTTATATTTTAATTATGTTTTCTTATGTTTCCTCCAAAAAGGGATTAGGCTGGATACACCGCTTATGTCAGCACCCTTAGCTTATAAAAAAGGAGGATGTGTGGCCTTAAAGAGTTATGGCGAACATTTGAAAATGGAATTCTTCATGCTCAAGAAAATGGGATGTATGCCCTAGCTTGTTATTGTTGTTTTCTCTTTGCAAATCGATTGGGCTGATCAAGATTAGATTTGAAGTTTATTTCACAAATAAAGTGTGTTATCATTGCCGGTTTGTGCCCTAGCTGTAGCGAATTTCCTTGGGGAGTTATTTTGCTCTTTGTGGTCACGATGTATATTTCCTATTCCTTGTGAGCTTAATAACTGGTGGGTTTTGTGCATGGTTATCTCTGCCCTCTGTGAGCTGAAGCAACTTGCATGTGTGGGGCTCAGATCCATTTTGAAGGGTTTTTATGTTGGGTGAATTAGTAAAAGTGTAGTTTTGGGTACTTTAGAGGGGATTTCTCATGATTACCATTCATATTCTTGTTCTCCTATTCTTGTGAATCCGCGCATAGTTTTATTTGTGTGGATCGGAGCATTATTGAGTGAGTTGTGAATTTTTGAGGTTGCCATAATTTTCTCACAGCAGATAAGGGTTTGACATAAAATCATATCTCCAATGTAGGACATGAAAATTCAGTTTTCCCCGTGTGAAGTTGTTGCTAATATTTATTTAAGATTTTTGGGCACACTTATGATATTTTGAGGTTGAATTAACCCTAGTTTCAAGGGTTCAAATTCCCCAAACCAGCCACTCCATTGGGAGGAGACTTCTGCTGTGTAAGGAGTTGCTTGGTAGTGATTAAGGGGAGTCTAAAATCAATCTTCAGTTGCTGGTTTATGACTGTCATTTTCAGATTGTGAAATTCATATTTGGGGTAGGGTTTATGAAGGTTAAAGCCCTTGATCTATATAGGCTGATTCACCATACTTGGGAGGATTTGTTGGTTGGTTTATGGTTGTTGCAAGATCATTTTTATGCTCTAATATTTGTGCTTTACAGTTGTGTGTGATCAGATTTGTGGTGATTGCATCATTTCCCAGTGTGCCCTAGAAAGGGACATTGAAGTGGTGCAATGAATGGACTGTGTTACTCTTGGAGCAAATGATAAATAATTGTGAAGAAAGTTTATATTATCAAGTTATTGAGTGAAATATTTTTACATCAGATAGATAAGATCATAAAGAAAAAGATGAAGGGAAAATTCCAAGACAAAGACCAATCAAATAGTGTTGAAAATCCACTGGATGCTGACATTGATGAACTCACTGATAGAGAATGTGTATTTTAAAAGAATTCCAACACTTTGAAGACATGAAGGAATCCAGTGTATGTGAAACTCTGGTATGGATGGTTGTCCAAATAGTTCGGGAGTCTGTGGATCTCGGGAATTTACCCTTACGAGGGTCATGAGACAACTTGATGGAGCTTGTGGATGGCTCAATATGGATGGTTGTCCAACAATTCGAGAGATTTGTAATTCGGGAGTTCGAGGAGGTGGAATCGGGAGCTCGGGAACTACACCTTTATGAGGGTCAAGGAGGCAACTTGATGGAGTTCTACCTAGTCAAAGCATTGTTTTCAAAGGGAAAGCTTCTAAAGAATGCATGGTCTTGGTTGGTTATGTTATTTTAATCTTTTGTCAGTATGTTCTATAGAGTAAGCCTTAAGAGGGGGTATTAAAATATAAGGCTTATTTATTAACATTATATTAATATTAGTTAAGTGTTAACTAATAAATGGTTAAACTACTTCAACCACTTTGTAACCATCTTTCACATAATAAAAGGACAAACACACAATGAATAATGTGTGCATTCTGTTTCTCTTCATCCTTTCTTTGTACATTCTATTCTTTCTTCATTCTTTCTCTCTCTCGCATATTTTAACAGATGTTTGTGGAACAATGAAGGTGATAACATTTGGCAAATCAATAGAGGTAAAATCTATATTTGGAGTTTTACTCATTCTACTTTTGTTGATGATTATAGAGGAGGATGTGGGTGTATTTTCACAAACATAAGAGTGAGGTCTTTGAGAAATTAAAACAGTTTAAAGTTGTTGTAGAGGTTGAATACAGTTTGAAGAAAAACTTATACGCACTAATAATAGTGGTGGAGATTTGTAGTAAAGAATTTGCTTATTTGAGAAATTAAAACTGTTTAAAGAATTTGTAGAGGTTGAATCCAGTTTGAAAATTAAGTTTTTACATATTGATAATGGTGGTGAGTTTCGTAGTAAAGAAATTGCTAAGTTTTGTGCAAAAGGTGTGCAAAAGACAGTAAAAGGAGGAATTGAGTGGTGTTGGAAATAACTTGATGTATGCTAAGGGATAAGAGTATGCCTATGATGTTTTGTGCAACAGCAGTAAACATAGCTATGCCTATGATGTTTTGTGCGACGGCAGTAACCAAAGCTGTCTGTATTCTTAATAGAATCACATCCAAGGTGTTGCAGGGAATCACGCCCAGGACAAGTGTTGATCAGGCAAGAAAACAAAGGTACATTTCATCCTAGGAGCTCATCCAAGGCATTGCAGAAGATCACATCATAGAGCGCTTTGTTAGGAGAGAAACCAAAGTTACAATTTTTTGAAATCTTTAGTTGTATTGCACATACTGTGCTCAAAATCAGGTTCACAGTAAATTTGGTAAGTACAAGAAATTTGCCTTTGTTGGCTATAATAAGCAGTCATAGACTCATAAACATACAAAGCCATAGACATGGCTACCAAGAAGATAACTAACAGTAGGGATATTGGTTTTGATGAGGGTGGAAGTCATTTCAGTCCTAATTTTCAGCCATGACCAGTGGTAAAATCAAACTCTCCATGCATTTTGAGTCATAATGACATGGTTTCAAGTAGTACTCAAAATGTGCAGAGGTTAAAAATGTTTTGGGAAATGATATAAAGGCTGAAATGCCTACTGAAGAAGCTGAATTTAAGGTTGATTTGCATCTCGGACAGATTGGTGATGACGCCAATTTAAATTTGATCATGCCTGATTCAATTGAGCAAGTTGTGCCAATAAGGAGGCCAAAGTGGTATCTTACTACTCTTGAGGGATTTAAAATAAGATGAGTTGGACATGTCTAGTGTTGCTTAAAGACCAATGGGAAATTTCAATAAGATTTTAGACTTTCTTTCATTTAATATGGTGGTGATACTGATTTTGTTGCTAATTGTGAGTGAGCCTCTTTAGAAGGAAGCAAAGGGATGAGGTTTTGGTTCAGAGTTTACTCAGCTGCTCGCAATAAACTCATTAAAAAGTAAACTTAGAATAATAACTAGGTTGCCAGAAACGGGTTCAAGTACAAGTTCAAACGCTGAAACACCAATTTTCATTAGGTACAAAATGGTACGGAAATGTCCGCACAATATATTACTATAAATATTATAAAATGCATAATACTCATTTTTGTCCATAAAAGATAAAATACTTTGTATTCATGAAAGTTCAAAACATTCAACATGCTTAAATTTTCATATGTACATAATTATAATCTAGATTCTAGAATATATCATCTAGATTTTCCTGAAGTACTGCTGAAACAGAAGCACTGATGAAATGATACAGAAAACACCCCAGGTACGTCCTGAAATGGTACAGAAACATCCCAAGAACAGCAGAAACATACCCAGGACTGTTTTGGATTTCAAAGACATTTTCTGCATCGTAGAAGGACCAGTACCAGTACCTGGTACGTCAATACGTGGGTACACTGCCCTGGTTGGCGATTTTGGATAGCATAGAATAATAATAATTTTCTCCATATAATAATCCAACACAACATACAATTATATAAGAGGTGGATCTCATAATATGAAGGAATCCTATTCTAACTCCTAGAACAAATCACACTATATTCGGTGAGTTGTTCAAAGTCAAACAACTCATTTATGACACTCTAATATCATATTAGTGTATTTTTATGCAATTCGCAAATATATCTAACATTATTATCCACACACTAACAAGATATTAACCCTTACAATTATATCAAATGTGGAGCACTAATTAATTGATAACATTCCCCCTTTAGTGTGAACATCGTAAAAAACAATCACACTCCTCAACTGCAGTTTGTCACCTTTGCCTGCTCATGATTTTGGTCCACAACAAAAAAACTTGTCCATTTTGAACCCCCCACAGACTGGACTCAATGGATGTCGGATAAAACCAATAATGCATCCATTACAAATAAGGCAAAAAATCAATTCATACACTATTGAAAACGACATGCGATTCTTGACAATGACATCTAGAATGGAAAAGGTCATCAGACAAAGTTTAAGGACAAATGAGTCTTCATAAGGATTACATGCACGTTATTGGACAAATGATTCAAGACTAAATGACCAATATATTTAGAAGTAATAATTTGTGATTACTTCTCAAATACTAAAATCATTAATACTCTCCATATTTTGACACAAACTTAATTGACACACAGCATTAACTTTGACTACAAAAGTTCATTTAATTTTCTCAAGAGTCAATTTTGCAAAAAGCTGATTTATAATACACAAACCTAACACTCTTTTTAAAAAAGGTGAACATTCATTATAAAGACGAGACTATGAGATGACAATTAAATAAAATACATATAAATCCTGTGGGGACATAAATTAAACGACTCACTAAATGCCAGACTTTGAAAAACAGCTGTGGATGGTGTTGTTTACTCTGACATGTCAACTTGCAAGAGTAGGCTCTTGATATCTCCATATCAAACCAGCATTCACATTGATGAAAGCAGCATTTGACTTGGAACGAAGTTAACGCTCAAGCAATGGTATTCATGTTGATGACAGGAATGTCGTTTGGCTTCTGCAAGGTGTTGCAGCAGATTTCACTCCAAAACATTCCTCATGACAGTCACGGCAGATTTAACTCCACGCAGCCATAGATACTCCAACGATTCAATCGTGATGGTTGAGTGTACAAACTCAAAGATGCCAACATGCATGAAGCATGAGTCTGCAGTGAGGAATATTATTAAAACATGTCTACAATAATGCGTTCACGATAGGTATTGGCTGGTTTGTCAAACCTTCAAGGAAACATACGAGTTTGACCTCTACAAATCAGACTACGTAGGCATGAATGATGATCCTTGAGGCAGATTAAGCCTCCACTCTGATTCCCAGATTTTCTCCTACAGACCAGGTACAATACAGAAGAAAATATCCTAACATTTTTCATTCTTCCGTTATGATCAGCCCGCTCTGATACCAAATGAAGTTTTGATTCAGAGTTTACTCAACTGCTCACAATAAATTCATTGAAAAGTAAACTCAAATTAATAATAGCCTTCTCCATATAATAATCCAACACAAAATATATATTAAATACAAATATATAGGAGGATCTCCTAATATGAAGAAATCCTATTCTAACTCCTATAACAAATCACACTATATTAGGTGAGTTGTTCAAACACTTCATCACACTCTAATATCGTATATCAGTGTATTGTTATGCAATTCATTAATATATCTCACATTATTATACACACCCTAACAAGATATTAACCCATACAACTATATCAAAAGTGAAGCATTGATTAATTCCTAATAATGAACAGTTGTAATGTCCTGAAGCCACACAGAAATTAAGCTCCCAGATCCTCTTGGAACAATTGTCCCTCCTTGAGAAGCAACAAACCCCATTTTGGCAAGTTAAAAGAGTAGATGTGAGAAACGTTCTTCAACTTGAGCTATCATATAACATTTCGTTAAAAAAGTAGATGTGGGAAAACTTCTTCAACTTGAGCTCTCATATACCATTCTGTATTTGAGGCACCAGCCAAGTTTGACAACCTAGTAGAGTTGAATTTTCTGATTCCTCGTGTGTTTGACCCAAGTGCCAATGAGTTGCATTGCTTCTATCGACATGATACAATCAAGAATGATTTCAAATGCCAGAGTTCTTTAGTTGCATTTGATGAATCCAACAACATTGGCAAGTAATTTCACAAGAGTCATACATTGAAAATTAAATGAAGACCAATTTAAGATGGAAGATTAAGATCAAAGGCACTATCTCCGAGGCCTTTGAATGGGCCATACCAAAAGGCCAAATATTTTGGTAAGGTCTATTGAGTCTTTCCTTCTATAAATGAATCCATACTCTGTCCCTGATGTAAAATTGGTGAAGCAAACAGTGTTGCTCTTGACATTTATATATAGCATTGGTGTTACGCAAGATTATCTACACTTACTGATAGAAATGTTTGATGTGTTCAATGAACATAGTTGCTTTATCGAATTCCTTTTGAGCCAAAGAAGTTGTTAGCAACATAGGATAAGCTACACTAATGGATGGAAACCCAACACGGCTGAAAGGATTGGCTTTGGTGGAGCTGCAAAGAGCTATGTTATAACTATATTGAATATAAGGCAAACTTGCATCTCAGGTGTGATACTTGTTGGGAGTTAGAACCATATGCATCCAAAGAAGATTATGATCATCCTATTTACCACTTTTATGTGTCCATCAGTTTGAAGACAGCATGCAGTAGGTGTAGTCAAATTTGTATCCATCATATACCAAACTGCTTTTGATCCGAGCATGAGAGGGGTCCCTAAAGACCAATAACTACTTGCAGTACTCTTTTCGCCATTTGGACAGACTACACAACTTTTAAGCAACCTATAGATAAGATAAGATAAATATATTAATGTCCAACAAATGACCACAAAAGTAGGTCAAAGGGACTGCAGACAACAGCGAGCACCGATACAAGGCGGAAAACCAAAGAGTTCCCGAGAAAGACGAAATACAAAAGCCAAAAGAGGTGGCCAACAAGAAGAAGAAATCACATGCACCCAAAATGGGGGTGGAAAAACAAGTGAGAGGAAGAAAGGGGGAAAGACGACCAAGGAGAAGAAAAGAGGAAAGCCCATCAAGGATGGTAGATCCAACTCTCCTAACATCCGAGGCCGACTGGAAGAAGCTGAGGATAGAATGCCGACCAGCCGAAGAGAGAGTCTACCTATTACACCGTTGTCCTGGACACAAAGATAATCCCTCTAATGCCCGATGGATCCCATCTATCTCTCGAGGCCAGGCCTAGTACAAGCATGTCTATGATGACTCGGGAACCATGGATGGTTTCCCTGGCCGAACCAATCTGGAGGAAGAAGCGAGAACAGGTCTCACAAGGGCGCTTAATGCCTCTCTCTGCAGTAAAACTGTGAAGAAGGAAGTGATCCGCTGGGTAGAGTCCGGTCTAGGATGCGGCTGAAGAGTGTGCTCACAAAGCTTCAAAGCCTCCTATAAATATAAAGCCATACACCTCTGATCCTCAAACTCTGAAGAAGTCAGAAAGATCATGTGTCCTCCTAAATAAACAATGAAACCTCCTCTCGATCTCGTAGTAAATGGGGCACCGAAAGATGAAGTGTGTTTCCGTCTCGGTCTCCTGGAGGCTACACAACTGGCAGATCTTGTCCAAACGATCAAGGTGGTGATCTCATCTCACAACGGAGTCTATGAGAACCAACCCTGAACTGACCAAGGGGGATGCGAAGGGCATGCATCTAGTGCCGAAGGGTGTACTGAGGATGGATAATGAGACTATCCCTCAACTCTAAGAAATGCTCAATGCAAAGGTCATCTTGGGACGTAAGACCCCCCCGAGGATTTACCCAAGTGGTACGGATGAACTGCATGTAAATATCCTCTCTGATGATCATGTTCATCTCCTATTTAGTAGGCAAAAGGTGGCTTGGTGTGTCCAAGGAGTACCGAAAAGGTGGAAGATGGTCCATTTGAATACCAATTGCCCCCAAAAGTTCAGAGACCTCAAGCATACCAACCTCTCCCACGCACACAACCCCTACACAACATAAAACTTTTCTCTCGCACAACCGCCTGATGGAGATATCATTATCACATTGCGCCATGTCATTAAGTTAACACTTCGCACAACCGCCTTGGCAAATTTCCACAACCCATGCAGTAAAGACAAATGACACCAACACTTTTGTGTCGCCACCTTATGGATATATCTCATTGTAGACACCTAAATATGGTCTCGCATCGTGGCAACATCAATGTCGGCATACTTATACTTTGCACACATTTATATACTTTAACACATGGAAAATCACATTTTTTTACTCTTGAACACACCCCCATCCACTATCTTAGCTACCTCTATCTACTTAAACATACCTACTCAAGATCAGCTCACTTCAGACAGAGCACCTCGAAATCCTAAAAACACATTCTCCATACTCTAGATCCACTTCTTACACTCTCAAGACACTATCGGTAATGTCGAACATTCCGAATCGCCACAAGGGTTGTCTTTTACTTGGGTAATAAGCCAAAGCCTTCAATGGCTAGTTCATCTACCTCAAGGGTCGTGCAGCTACTGATGCTACAAGGGTCGCCTTTACTTACTGCAATAAGCAAAAGCCTTCAACAGCTGTAATTTTCAATTTGGGCAATCTCCATTAGGACTACATGGGTCTCTGCTATGGGTCGACATGAACTAAGAGTCGCCTATATATAGAACCATGAGATCATCAAGCTCACCCTTCACATACCTCGATACCTCCTAAACACTTCACACTCTCTTAGAACTCTCTCACTACATTCAGGGATCATTATCAAAACACGAGCAAATAACTAACCTCTTAAGGCGCAGCCCTTGAGTAGTCCATGCAGAGCCAAATCTCAATCAAAGAGGTCAAAGTTGCATGATGTCAAATGTCAAAATCTGAATGAAATTCAATTTTTTTAAAAAGAACACATTATCAGACACACAATCTCCTAGGATGGAGAACTACATATTATTTGATCCTTCTTCATAGTGTTGGTATGTAAGCAAAGCGCCGGTCACCACATCATTAAAGATCTTATCGGGTTGTCTAGCCCAAAGCGTTAACCCTTTTTAAGCATCCCTTATGGTCTTACAAGAAAAGTTAGGGTTTGAATAGATAAGAGCAAAAACAAGTACCATCACTCAGGATCAAGAGCTCCAAGATATCCTAAACCGACGAGCAAAGAGAGGTGAAGCATTCAAAGAAGTTACAACCCCCAAACAACTCCCAAACACTACCGGTAAAGTCAAACACTTCCGAACAATCAGTAGGGGTCTAAGTCTATCGTATTGTCCAAACAACCCATTGGCCCCTATTCTCGCCAAGACCCGACAAAGCATTTCCAAATCATTTCCAAATACTAAGACACCTTTTATGAGAGAGACATCCAAAATCAGCTAAGTAACTCATCTTTCTATTGCCTTGTCAATTCTAAATCAAGTAATCACAACATCTACTTCGCATTAACAAATTCATATTATCATACTTGAATGACCTAATTATATAGTCAATATTTCTCCATGTTTAGCATTCATTTTACGACATAGGGTGTAGAATATGTAAAATATTTTGGTGAGTGTGATCTTTAACTTTAACACAAAATAACCCTAGGTTTGCTTTGCTATTTTAGAGTTTCAAAATTTTTTTCCTTTCTTAGGGTTTGATCCCTACACTTGAATTTCAAATTTATCGCCTCTTAGGTTTGACTTTTCAAGTTTAATTTTTATTTCCCTTACCGCATGAACAAATGAATATTGCTTTAACAATGATGGCTTCATATGAATCTTTTGTGGAAGCTTTACATTTATTGGTTCAAAGTCAAACCATGACTTTTTATGAGGTTAGTTCCTACTTGTTGTAGAAGGAATGAAGACAAACTCGAGATAAAATGAGTCCACCTCTAAACAACCAAAGAGTGCATTTGTTACTCAATCGAAGGGGAAGTGGAAACAAATTCCTAGAGAATCATCTTCCAGATATCAAGTGAAATGCAATTACTTCGTAAGGTTGAGCATATCAAAAAGGATAGCTAGAAGCAAAAGTATGATTTTTCCCAACATAACAAAAAAAGCGGTCAAATGAGGCAAATGTGGCAGCAATTGCAAATGAACGCTTCTCGAGGAAGAGTATGCTCTATATGGTCTCACGACATCTTGCTTCGAACGACGGTGCTACCAATTGTTGGATCATCGACTCTAGACATCCAAACGCTTTCTCGTGTCGAAGGACCGTACATAACATTTGCTACTTTTAGAATACATGAAGAGAGAAAGAATTAAAAAAATGGAATGTAAATAGAACAAATGAAGAGTAACCAAAATGCACACATTATTCATCAGGTGTCTGCCCTTTTATTATGTGAGAAATGGTCAAGTGGTTACAACCATTTATCAGTTAACACATAACTAATATTAACATAACGCTAATTTATAAGCCTTTATTAAGCCTTATATTCTAATACCCCCTCTTAAGGCTTACACTATAGAACATACTGACAAAAGATTAAGGTAATAGAACCAAATAAGATCATGCATTCTTCAAAAGCTTCCTCTCTGAACATAGTGCTTTGACCAGGTAGAACTCCATCAAGCTACCTCCCGACCCTCGCAGTCAGAGTTGTAGTTCCCGAGTCAACTCACAAGTTCCGAGATTCCACCTTCTCAAACTCCCGAATTACAAAATCTCCCAAATTGTTGGACAACCATCCATACTAAGCTACTCCCATAGTGCTCCATCAAGTTGTCTCATGACCCTCGTAAGGGTAAATTCCCGAGATCCACAGACTCCTAAACTATCTGGGCAGCCATCCATGCCGAGTTTTACCTACACCAGATCCCTTACTATCTTCAAAATGTGAGGCTTCTAATAAAATACGTAATATCCATCAGTGAATCCATCACTTTCAACATTTGCGGGATTTTCAACAATGGCTACATTAATTTCATTCGATTTGTCTTTCATCTATATTTTTACTTTCCAAGTATGAAATTTGAGGCGAGAATATTTTTCTAATGGAATTTCCATTCTCAAACAAAATAGCTCAGAAAATAACCCTTTCTAGAATGACCCGCAAATTAGTTAGTAGCAAGATTTTAAAACTAATTTTTTTAAAGCAAAGAAATGAAACTATACCACACAAGTTTATGCCTCTGACAACGAAGGTCAGTGAATTAAAATTGACAAATTGTGTGCCCTAAAGAACAAATAACCCTTCAAAATTGCATATATGGGAATGTACGACAAAGATTTTCTTTGTTTTCCAATAGCTCTACCTTCAAAATCAAGTTTTTTTCTCTTCCTTCGATTTTGGATTGTGTTTTCTGCAAAAAACGTGCCCTAAATCATGTTTTTTTCTATTGCATTTTGTTTGTCATGTTTTGCCCTAAAAATGTCTTATTTTCCTCGCTTAACCGTGAACAGCCTCAAAAATTCTTCAAAATGGCAAATTCCTATTTTTGTGCCCTAGTGATTGACTTTTTTGCTCTACGATATTGCTCTCGCACCTAACATTCAAATTGGTCTTTTGCTCTTTTATGCCCTAATGGGACTGGTTTGAACTTCTTCCCTTCTCTTTCTCCTTGCTTGCCCGCTCTGATACCAATGTTAGAATATGTGGAGAGAGAAAGAATAAAGAAAGAATAGAATGTACAAAGAACAAATGAAGAGTAACCGAATGCACACATTATTCATTGTGTTTGTCCTTTTATTATGTGAGAGATGGTTACAAAATGGTTGAAGTGGTTACAACCATTTATTAGTTAACACTTAACTAATATTAACATAACGCTAATTCATACGCCCGATATTAAACCTTATATTCTAATAGCTACAAATATGAATTGTTTTGATTCAATTATATTGGTTGATGGGGAGTCACTTGTGGAAGGGATAGGAGATATTTGTATAGTCCTAAATCAAGCTCAAAACTCTTAAGTAAGGAATGTTAGTTATGCTCCTAACATGCATAAAAACGTGTTTGTTCATTAGTGTAATGAAAATCCCAATATTTATATTCCCCGCCGTGGTCGCAGCTTGGTATGTTGAGATGACCTCTTGGGACAAGTGGGTATCCCGATGGATCATCTTCCTCCTTTTCTGGTATTCCTCGATGCTTTGGGCCACCTTCTACCTACCAAATAGGTGATGAACAGGATCATCAAAGAGGATATTTACAAGCAGTTCATCCACACCACTTGGGTGAACCCTCATGGGGTTACGCCTAAAATGGCATTTTATGCTGAGAACTTTCTAGAGTTGAGTGACGGTCTCATTATGTGTCCTCAAAGATACTTTACGCCACCGATGCATGCCCTTCACATCCCCCTTGGTCAACCTCGTAGTAGGTTCTCACAAATTCCCAGTGTGAAACAAATCACCACCTTGATAGGTCAAATAGGATCTGTCACTTGTGTAGTCTCCGGAGACTCGAGACGGATACACACTTCATCTTTTGCTGCCCCACTTACTACGAGATCGGCTGATCGAGGTTTTACCGCTTTTTAAGAGGGCATGTGCTCTTTCGACTTCTTCTGGTATGAGGATCAAGTGCCTAGCTTTATACTTACAGAAACTCGAGGCTTCGTGAGCACACTCTTCACCACATAACGTACTATATTCTTCCCGACATATCACTTCCTTCTTCACAATGCTACCTTCAATGAGAGGCACCAAGCGCCAAGGTGAGGCCACCTCCGCTTCTTACTCCAGATTTGTTCGGCCCAGGGAAACCATCCACAATTCCCCGAGCCATCTTAGACAAGCCCACACCAAGCCCTGCACCAGGAGACAAACTCGATCTACCAGGCCTTCGAGATATAGTACGGTGTCCAAACGACAACATCAGTAGGCGTCCTCTACACTCTACCACCTCTTCGTTTGGTCATCATTCCATCTAGAGTTTCTTCCAATTTGGTACTCAATTTGGCACACTTTCAGTTAAAGAAACATTCGTGGCACAAGCACAAAATATATCTGCGATCTCTAAATCTTGGACTCGGCAAAATTAAAATATTTAAATATTAATCCTAGCTCCATCCCTAAAAGGAAATAATCAAGGACACTCATTATATAATGAATGTACTTACAGAGACAGCTAAAATGCGAACTTGAAGGTCTAGTAGGATACTAATTTCCAAATTTGGACTCAAGCAACCCAACAAGCTTTTTTTCGACATCAATATTCTTCTCAACCAAAACTTCCTAAAGTGGTCAGGCCATTGAAAAGGGGTTAGGATTGGCTGGCTACAAAGCACCCTCGTCAACTCCATGACTCAAAACAGAATCAGATGCAGTCCGCAGTGGATTCAAAAAGTGACAAATTCTTTAGAAACTGAATAAACTCAAAAACATATTCAGGCGATGCCATATCATAACTGTAAAAATCATGCATGATTAAAGTCACAGCTGCTAAGAAAATAAACACAATGGCCTCCAGAGTACTGCCGAAGATAAAGAGACTGCCTAGAATGTTTTGCAAACAGATAACTGCCATGAACAGATGCCTCATCTCAACTTCTGGTACCTGGATGCCAAGTACGCTGTGAAGTGATATTTAAACAACCCAACCTTAGGTTCCTTGGATTTTATTGCTGATCCTCCATCACTAACAAAATCATTTATCTTCTGCCAAGCTGCTAAGATGAATATGGAAGAAAAAAGCGCCCAACCCACACAAGAAATAAAACCCATCAGAAAATAAGTTTACAAGCTCAAATCCGACGCCTTGAAACTCTCAAGAAAATGCAAAATGCGCAAAAAAATAAAATCCACCAGATCTAAGAGCTTCTATGAAAACCCAAATCAATTTGATGCTACAAATCAATATAAACTTCACAAATGGTGTTCTCAAGAGTCAAAACCAAAAGAAAAAAACCCAAATTGTGTGGTCTGAAATACACAATACCCAACAGAGACAAAGGTGCAATGTAATGATGCGGGAAATTAAAATACTAGCATGCTTTCCCAATTTCAAGTTTAAAGCCAATGGGATTTGTTCAATAATGAAAGGAAATAAAGTTGCCACCATGATCCAAGAGGTTTTACGAGTTGATTCGTCAACGAGAACCACAAAATCATAGGAACCAGCACAATGTCGTTGAATGCTGCCTTGCATATTCTGATAAAACAAATCAGACACTTGTCATTGAAAACACTCGGATCAATGGACCGATTGATGGGATACAAATGGACAAACACATCCAAGAACCACAAGAAAGTAAACCATATTCACATACTATAGACATGCCCCATAATGAACCAGCATTTCCTGAATACCATGAATACTTCATGAATTTAGCATGCTCAAACAACAGTCACATGCCTCTGAGGTAAGAGAGCCTCAAAGCGGCTCCAATACCATAGTGAATTATTACATTGCAATAGAACCTGTATTTATAATCAGGTAAATAGAATAACCATGAGATTCTTTTCACTCCTAAAATAGCCAAATGGTTATAATACAAGTGCAACTACCTAAAAGCATGCTAACAATATCAAATAATATCTAATAGACCCCAAATTTTTGAATATGGTTGTGTTGGTAACAGCGCACTTGACATCATCGACATTTTAGTGTCTTGATGTTTGCTTCTACTTACAATTTATGGTCATTCAACCATAGTGCAGTATTCACGACACCCGTGCATACATTTTTGGAGCACTATTTGTCTGGAGCATTTTTTTCATAAGATTTTTTAATTTGTCTTGAACTTTTGCCCTGGCAAGGCATCTTTTTCGGATCACTTCATCTTCGCCATCAGCCATCAGACATCAGCTACAGCAGCTCCACATCGGCTTCAACATCAGATTTATTTGGTCGCTTTTTTTTCCATCTACTGGATTGGAGGAAGTGGTCCTTATGAGGGGATGTATCATAAGTCCTTCTTCGCTCCCTTTTGCATCAAGTTAATCTTACAAAGGGATGTTAGTGTATTTTTATGCAATATAAATAATCTTTTATATCAAAAGTACTTCCTTCCCCTTCGCACCTAGTTAATCTTAAAAAGGGACGTTAGCATATTTTTGTGCACCATATATAAAGATCTACCATAGTAAGATCAACTTTTTGGTTGCAATAGTTGCCTTGACATGACACATGTAATCAAGTCAATTGTGATTGAGTTATGTTCAACCACCTTTAGTTAGGCTAACCCATTCCACTCAGCCATAAATTTGAGGTATGGGATAGCATTTCACAAAAGAGCTTAAAGTCGACTCTCTCCCCTGTCAAAATGTAGTTTCAGCATTTTCCTGTTGTAGTTTTAGCTTATTTCAGTGTATGCTTCTTTTATTTATTATATTTTATAATCTCCATTGTTGAGTGTATGAGGTCCTAATGATTAACATAAATTGGTTCCACAAGTTATTTATCAATCCTTGACAAATCGGAACTGCAAAACTCCAACAGAGAGGAGCTAATCTAGATAAATCTATCAGAGACATAATGTTGGACCCAAAAAGCACTTTTGGCCACAAAAATGTATTTCATTTTGGATCTACGGTTTCTGCAAGCATACATATCAGAGCTGAACTTTTGGATGGCTGTGTAAGTAATTTTGTGTGCCACATCCCACTTTGTCGTTCTGTTTTGTTTGCAAAAATACGTTGTGAAGTAATAAATAACTCATGGAATCAAATTAACCGGTGTCGATGCGAAGCCGCATATGTAATTATACACATGCACATATTTTCCGCGAGGAAATATATGCATGTGTGTAGGTGCATACCCAGCACCGCACCCGCACTCATCACCTTGCATCCGTTGACTATTTATTAAGTCGCAACTTATTCTTGCTAAGCTTGTTTGTATGATTGAACTTCATCTTATGGTTGTATGCAATGATTTCATAATAGCAATAGACCTGTTTCGCACTGTACCTATCTTGGATGATTATGCTTGCTTACTGTTCATGATGATTTCGCAATATTGATAAATCTGCCTCCTGGCTGTGATTGTATTATTTTGGTGCAGAGAAATATTAAATTGCTGACTAACTTTTTGGTGCCGTTACATCAGTCATAGACCGTAATGCATTATACTGACCTTCATTGTTGTTTTGGAAGTATACTTGTTCATCGGATGGGTAAAAAGTTTAACTGTGGGAATATCCCGCATTGCAATGTTTATTAACGTGAGTTATTGTTGATGACATGATGACTTTAACCTGCAGCGGAGGCAATGATAATAATTGGGTAAGTTGATGTTGAATAAAAAGATCGCTGATCATGATAAGTCGGCAGTGACAAGTTAAAGGTGATAGTTAATTTGTTTTACAAGGTCTAAAACCATATGGAGGGCATTGACAATGTTCTGGTTGGTAAGGTTAGTGTTGATTATTAAATGGTTGTATTATTATCTAAAGGCCATTGACCATGGTAGAAGTGTTAAGGATAGTGACTTATGTTAACAGTCTAAGACCATGGTTATGGCATAATAGTATTTTGAAATTTATATGGTCATCGACCCTCCTCCATTTGCATTGGATTATTAAAATGGTCTAATGGCGTATTTTAATGTTAACATGAATGGTTTTTGACCATATCCTTGGCATAGTGAATGTTGAATAAATTTTAATTTGGTCAACCACCATGCATGGTTAACAAGATGTTAAGTATAATGTTTTGTGGTTATTATTATCTTCGACCAATCGAATGGACCACAATGCAAATTATGAAATAAGTGTTAAGTTTTATTAGCAAGCCTTGGACTATTCAAATGCACCGCCAGTTGCATGGAGGGAAAATAGGAAATTTGTTTTGAGCTACTACGTGGCACTGCAGGAATTTATTGCATTGAATGAAGTGGCCGCATTTCTTGGGAGATGTGAGCTTCTCCAAGAAGCTAAACGCGTGCATTCTTAGTTTTATTTTTATTGGTTAAGTTTTTATTAAGCCTGTTTGGGCGAGCTGTGCATGGGAGGTATGGAGGCGGTCTATGGAGTGATTCTTCGCAGTTGATTTAGCTAAAAATAATTGTTGTTATTTTGATACATTGGCATATTAAAAAAGAGGCGTGAATAAGGCTTTTTGCTGTTTGAATATCTAGAGTTTAGCCGGGTCGACTTGGTGGGAAATAGTGAAGATTTCACTTTTGCGTTTTACTGGAACGATTTTGCAAGGAATATTGGTAAAAGTTGCAGAAGTATCTACAGGCATGAAATATCTTAGCTCTTATCTGTTGTCTTTTTATGAAATATAGAATATACATTCGTTCCCTCTTCTTTGCTAAAAAAATATAGAAGATTGTGTGGCAAATCAATACGTTTTCTTTTAATAAACTTAGATGGGGGCATTGTCATTTGATGGGTGATCTGATATCTAGTTTCTTTCTACTTAACTCGAACTGCGTATATATATTTAGGAATATTGAGTTGAGTTGTTTAATTGTTGCTTGTCAATCTGGGGCTTCGTGAGACTCTTTGCATGTATCAATGCTCAAAATAATCAACTATAACCCTGATACTGTTTTAGTTTTTAATATTTTATAATATTAACAATCAATATAAATATAAATATATTATAATATAAGTATATATATTCCGAACTGGATTTTTCCAGATTTTTTCGAATTTTTTCGAGAACTTCGGATTTTCTGATTTTTTTACCCTTCCGAACTTAATCGGATTTTCAACCTGGTAACTATGGTAATGAATATATATTGCTCTCTTGTTATAATAATATGGGTTGCAAAAATGTCTTTCTCTCATTCGCTTCGGGAGTAGTTCTTTTGTTGGTATATGGGTATAAACCCGACCTGCTCGGTCTCTTGCATGTCTTCTGAGGTACGGGTTAGTAATAGATGCATGTTACTGCATTGCTTTACACTATTTCAGTCATATGAAACATATGCTTTCACATAGGTCCCTTGGTTGACATAGTCGAGTTGCTCGAAATCTTTAGGGTCGACTTGGGTATTTTAATAGGCATACCTGCAATATTGGTGTATAGAGTCTTGTATGCGTGTCGGCAATGTAAGAAACGTTATAAAAAGCTTGACGCTACCCAAGAAAAGAATAACAGGCTGATATATATATCTCCTTATAACAAATATATTACTACCCTATTTTGAGAATATATATATAGTTGCTCGAAATCTTTAGGGTCGACTTGGTATTTTAATAGGCATACCTGCAATATTGGTGTATAGAGTCTTGTATGCGTGTCGGCAATGTAAGAAACGTTATAAAAAGCTTGACGCTAGCCAAGAAAAGAATAACAGGCTGATATATATATCTCCTTATAACAAATATATTTCTACCCTATTTTGAGAATATATATATATATATATATATATATCAGCTGATTATATTTCAGGATGAAGAATACTTTAGTTTGTGTTCAATTCCGATTATGGGAATGAAGGATAGAGCTCTCATAAACTCGCCAAGTAAACACTTAGTGTTGTATGAACCCTCCCTCGGGCTGGGGGTTAAACATATTTTGCTTTATTAAATTTGTATACTTGAATCAATTGTGGTATAAATCCTTGGTTTCATAAACTTTTCTATTTTTGTCTTGCTAGGTAGTTATAGACCTGGGCATACATCTGAATGGAGTTGATTTATAGGGGCAAGCAATGACTGTTTAATTCTTGTTTTTATATCCTTTATTATAATACTGATTAAAGGTTATGAGTCTTATGCACTAATGATTGGTGGGGTGGAACTTGATCCTAGAGGTTTTTGATTACGTGAGGTGAGAGGGGCTAAGCGGTGTTTGGTTACGTGTCTGGACCCCCAGTCTAGGTCCGTCAGGTCTCGTGACTCCGTTCCTTCCTCCCGAGGCTCCATATCTCAGGCATGTCCCAGGGCACCTCCACATAGACAACGATCCACCGGGCCTACTCTGAGGCACCGCCTTCCTCCCGGACGCCGGCTCCCCAGGCATTCCACAGTCTCCGCTTCTTGTCGTCGGCGCACTGCGAGTTACTCTCATCCGGCCTTGCGTGTTAGGTGATGTTGTCGGGGATGTTGCTCCTTCTTCCGCTCCCTCCCCACACTGTCATCTCTCTCCTCTTCGTTCCTGGTCTCTCGACATCTGTTGTTTCCTTCTCCTCCTCTCCTTCTCTCATTGTATTTCGGGTGACCCGTTTGGGTCCTCTCGCTGGGTTTGTTTTGCTTTGTACTCTGCAGTCCCATTGACCTACTTTTGTGGTCATTTGTTGGACATTAATAACATTATCTTATCTTATCTTATCTTTCTCGTATCCTCGTTTTCTTATGATTGTATGAATTGAAATTTTTGTTTATGGTCGATTATAAGAATAGAATTATGATTACATTATCGCTAAGTTTGACTTCTTTATGCTAATTGATTTTAAAAATGTAATTAATCAAAGGAACGAAATAGGTTGTTAAAATATAACACATTATATACAATGTAAAAACAGTTATGTAGTTGTTCGGTTGGTAACTGTTCAACCACCTCTCTCTCAATAAATAAAACTCGCTCGTATCATTTGACAATGCAGCTTTGCCTTCTCGATTTATTCTTCTCTCTGTATTTCTAACATTGGTATCAGAGCGACTTGCCCAAGGAAGCTCTTGGACGAGCACGGGAGTGTCGCATAAGGTTCGAGGAAGCCCCGACATGGGTACGAACTATAGAGAAGAAGTTTGAAATCCAGTCATTTTTCGTGAAACCCGAAATCGCGATTGGTGAGAGGAGAGGTCGACGAAAGGTACGGCCGACACAGTGGGTAAGAGAGGAGTTGGTATCACGGGGAAGTCAGCCGAAACAAACTCGTGGCACCAAAACGAGGGCAAAATAGAATCCCTTCACAATCGTGGTTCGCTGGAGGAATACACGTAAGACCTAGGGTAGACTTCGCTGGAGGTAGAATACGTGAACAAATCGAAAGGCGTAATCGTGGAGATCTTAAGCAAAGGAAAAACGTGAGACCGTGAAGGGCGTAATCACTATAAAAAAACGGAAATAAAATACGCAAGAGCGTAAAACCACTTCGCTGGTCGTACACACCATCGTTGGTCATGGGCACAATCAAAGGAAAAAAACATATGAAGGCGAAACTTATTACCGTGGTGAAAACGCAAAGCTAATTCGGCCGTGAAAAACGTGAAGGTAAATCACAAAGGTAGCAAAAGATTTTATAAAATGTTATAATTTTTTACCTACCTGCCACGTATTTGCATTTTCCTATAGCCACGCATATTATTCATTCATTTAATATTTTTGGCTGGAAAAGAATACTTTATTAAGTGTGGGGCAAACTTTTATTTTATTATTTTCCGTTACTTTGGAATAATAAAATGGCAAATATATCACACTTGACGTTGCCGGAGACACAAAAATTAATAGGCACTAATTTTAATGTATGGAGTCATAAGATTTTAACGGTCGCGGAGTTTCGTGATTGTGATAAAATAATCAAGGGTGATGAAAGTCGGCACTCAGCGATTTAACTTCAAGGATTATGACAACGCCATAAGGAAGCATTATTGCTTCTCAAGTTATCGGTGTCGATGATTCGAAACCGGAAGTGTGGAATGCCACTATGGCAAGCACGTTGTGGGCCAATCTGAGGGATAAATATCAGACGTCAAAGAAGAGTCGGGTTTTATACCTAAAAAATATGCTCTTTTCCGTAAAACTACAAGAAGGTGGATCGCTATCTGAGCACCTACTTCGGATGAAAGATCTCCGAGACCAGTTATCTTCCATAAATAAAAAGGTGGATGATGATGATATGGTGGCTTTGGTTCTAAATAGCTTGCCTTCTTCGTATGAGTCATTCGTGGAGGCACTCCATTTAATGGCTGAAAGTCAAACACTCACGTTTGACAAGGTGAGTTCCTACCGTTGCAAAAGGAACGGAGTCAACTTCAGCGTAATCTAATTGTGACCATTCAAAGAGTGCTCTTATCACTCAATCAAAGGGAAAGTGGAAACGTCAATCTAGTGAGTCTTCCGCCGCAGACAAGTCACATGCTATTATCACACAAGGTTGGGCATCTCAAGAAGGATTGCCAAAGTGGATGTATGATCTTTCGAAGCGTAACAAAAAGCCAAGTAATGAGGAACATGTGGCAGCAAATGGCGTAAGAACGGATTCGATGACGGGCATGCTCTTTATTGTCTTATGACATGATGCTCGAATGACAGTGGTACCAGTTGTTGGATTATTGACTCTAGTGTGTCTGCACACTTTTCATGTCATAGGGACTAGTATGTTTCATTTACTGCAAATATATGTTTTGAATCAAGAGTACTAGCTGATGGAGAATCACTTGCATGAGAGAAGGGATAGGAGATATATGCATCAGATTGACTAATGCTCATAAATTGTTGGTACGGAATGTTAGATATGTACCTTCTTTACAAAAGAATCTTCTATCTATTCACAATTGACTGAAAATCCCAATATTTCTATGGATTTTTGTGGAAAGAAGTGTGTTGTCTCTGATGTGAAACAGAGATGGATAATTGCCCTCGTATTGGGGAAGGTGGTCAATATCGCTTGTTGATCCGGTTGCGATCAACATGAATGCACGTGTGGAGAAAGCTCCACCATTGAGGATGTGCGGAGGCTGCAGTGCCTTGGGAGGTAGCCATTCCTCACAAATTTGTTGACTTGGATACAAATAACCTACATGCACCTATCAGTGGAGGAATATCCACTATACTAGGTGTACGGAGGCGGACATGCCTCTGGGAGGATGGATTTCCTCATTCTGAAGAGCAATTTGTTGTGGACGGAGACTCCACTATTCCAAATGCATTGACGGTGCATGGTGAGATGGCATGCCCAGCCACTCACTCAGAGGTTCTTGCTCGAAGGACAATAGAGCATGAACAGTTTGCTCATTGTGTTGTGAAGGATCTTTCCCAATAGAGGGGGATAGATGAGCAAATAGATAAGACGGAGATGGTTATTTCTCCTGTTGAGACGGAGATGGTTATTTCTCCTACTATTGAGGAGTTGGTTCTAACTCCTACACAAATGGTCACATTCCTCTTCTTGAAAAAGTTGGATGAGCACTACATGGTGGTGCAAGGACGTGATCGAGGTGACTTCGATCACAGGATAATTGAGTCTTTGTACAGACTCCAGCAGGCTACACAAGCCTGGAATAGATTTTTCAATCCACATCTTCGAGGTTCTAATTTCAGTATTTTGGAGATGGGGTTGACACTCTCAGCCATTGGTGATTCATCACTGGTCAATGAATCACGAAACAGAGAAGCAATGGACCACTTGCCATATCTTTTGTTCATGGAACCAGATTTTTGTTTTGCAATTCGTCTTCATTCGACAACCGCATCACGCTTATGGACTCGCTGATTTTAAAGTACAACTTATGGCACAACAGTCAGTAAATGTAATGACTAAATATATGGACTTTAGGAAATTTATAAAATTTCGGGACAAACTTTGTCTTATTTCCGGTTTAGTCATTAAGAGGGGGTGTTAAAATATAACACATTATATAGAATGTAAAAACAGTTATGTAGTTGTTCGGTTGGTAACTGTTCAACCACCTCTCTCTCAATAAATAAACCTCTGCCTGTATCATTTGGACAATGCAGTTTGCCTTCTCAATTTATTCTTCTCTCTATATTTTCTAACATAGGTAACCAATTTCTATTCTTGGTTTCATAATGATGCAACATGAATTAGAGTAGATAGTTCATGTCGATTCTGCGAACCCGACCATACATTAATTATTATCTTTCAATTTGCAGGATTGAAAAGTATTACTTAATCGATTAAAGAACTAGATAACGTGTGACTCATCATGCATTGATTATTATTGTATTGATTCATATGAATGTAACGAATGTACTTGTACTTGATTTAAGGCGAAAGTATTACTTCACAAATGTATAAGGCAAATGGGCCTGATGTATTATATGATTATCTTCGATAATCACTTTGTGATTATGTATTGATGTTATTAATTATGAAATTAACAATTATTGATCTGATCTTTAAGATTGTGTTATGCAATATATTTGTATTGTTGTTTATCAAAGCAAATTATTTATTGTGAGTTGATATTTAATGTGATAACATAATTGTTTTAAGATGTCCTTATGATGTAAAGAATGTATAAGGAAAAGTAAGACAAACAAGGAAATATAACATGGCACTTAATGAAGATAAGTATGACAACCAGTTATATATGATCATCATAGATAATCCAAATGATGTATATCAGTTTATAAATATGTTACATTGGAAAACAGACTATTGTCTTTTAAGAGCAGCAACTTACATGTTTACGATTAATTATATTCGTTATAAAATATCATATTGTTTCTATTAAATCCTAGCTGGGTAACAATTACAACAATATGGATAAAGTACGAAGGTACATTATAATCATGAGAGAGAGTATCGTTGTACTCAACTCGGCTTAAGTAAACTAAATTGACCAAGTGTCTTTTAATGATCACGATTGATAATTAAATTAGTGTTATGAATTGGTTTAAATCTCATACTTGACTAAACCTAATCAATAATCGTAGATCAATATAGTTTGACTTATATGTGGTATGAGGTACATGCACTAGATAGTGACTCAAAGAGTTCATTGTATACCTCTATCGTGATTTGGATAACATAATGAAACTTTGTTAACCTTTCATCTAGACGAAAGCATAATAAATAGTAAGTGAAGACAGGGCATCACGAGACGATATTCCTATCGTATGAGTCATTTCCTACCAGCTCGAGATGGCTACAGGGAAAGGAATGAACACGCAATGACTTGGGTCATTATGTGAACGTATCTTTTCCTGTAGGGATCCCAAGGTGGTGTTGACATGAATCATATGACCCAAATATCGAGTTCTGATATCTGCAACTTCATAACCTAATTCAATTACTTATTGTACACAAATACTTAAAATGATTAACTATAAACTTAATACTTAATCAACGGAAAGGAATCCAGATAACTATGTTGAGACGATTGTGCGATGAAGGGAAGACAAGTTTCATAGGCTTGTGTGCAGTCTTAAAACCGGCTTGCTAACACAACGCCAAATAACTATGGCCATAGTAGTGCAAATAATTGATTACATTGTTTGTTCACTAGGTCTTCTTGTTAGCAGTGTCTGGAGTCGGATGGAGGTTACTTCAATGACTTTCCGATTGACACTAAGAAGATTCACATGTTCTCTTAGCCTATAATAAGGCTTAACCAAATGGTATACAATGTATACTAGCTCATAAAGAGTGTTGAAGGGTGATTGATAAGGATCAAACCCTTTGCAGTTGCACATGGTTATCATAGGTTGTTTAGATGGATTCTGAATATTAAGTAATGTTGGAATAATTTAGCAGTGGCTGAGTAATGATAATATTCATTACAACATTATAAGAACTTAAGGGATTTTGTAAACTTGTTAGTATGCTGGGTTATTTCTGCTGCGTGCTGATAATCATTGAAGGCATAAGTTAATTAATGGTTTATAAAAAAATTCCTTAGTTTGTTGAAGCATAACATGGGTGTTACATTGTGCAAATATTTGTTCAGTTATCCAGAAATTCAACTCAGAAAAGTGTTTGATGTTGCTGTGTATTTATCACCAGCAGGCATACTTTCTAATGTTGGAGGCACTTTCTACATCATCAGGACCATCAAGGCTTAGAGGAATTACGGGAAAACAGACACAAGGATATTCATGATGAGATACTTAGGATTCAGTTTTGGATGAGATGTCTTCAAGAAATGATAATACTGACTGGCCGTGTTTCCTTTCTTTCAGCAGCATGTATTGTTCAGGCTCATTAGGCACTGCATTCAGGTAGATGCCTTTCTCCTATGATCAAATAGAGACATTTTGATCTTCTGAGCCAAAAATGAGATCTTCAATTTCTTGCATCAGAATTTGAATGGTGATTTTCGGCTCAAGAGGTATGGGGTTTTTTTATCTGCATGTTAGAAGTTGAATAATGATATGCAGAAAGAAGAAATGAGAATGAAATTACAGGCTGCTGTAATCGTGATATTCCAGATATTTTTTTGCGTACTATGAGGCCCTGCACTATGGATTGAGAATTATTTTTCACTTTTATGTTCTGTAAGGAAAGCTTTGACATCTCTTTAGTTTTATTTTGAGGCTTGTAAGACCTGTGGATGATCAGTTTCTTTTTTAGTTGTATTTACAAATTCCTCATTTGCAATAGGCCAACAGCAGGTGGAAAATTCTGATATGAATGAATTCCATCATTTTTAAATCTGCCTTAAAGGTCATCTTCTTGATTGAGGCACTCCTTGAGTAAAGAAGGGTGACCTTTGGTTGAGCATATCAGCCCTCCTTTTTGCAGATTTAGGGTCCCTTATCCTCAGATATACTACAAAAAAAGACATTTTGCAGTTATGAATGTTTAAGCCGAGCAAAGGCCCGCACTAGAAACATGCAATTATTTATTAAACTAAAACAATTTCATGAGCTTCAAATTTTGAATATAGGCAACTAATTAGGTCTTCTGGATTAGAAGATGATAAGTGCCAATAAGAGATGATGTCAATCCTACAAGAGGTAACCTGCATGCGTAAAGGAAACTCTGACCTCAATCACTAGGACATCTTGACTAACCTTGACTCCCTCTTTACATTTTTTGCACTTTTCTTAGAGACAGGTCTTGTTAAACAAGGAGTGTCTAAAGAAAGAGAATTCAATTATAACGCCTCTTAAAATGGCTTAACCGTAATGTTAAAATAAAAGTAATAAAAAGCAGTGATATGAAAAACATTCCCAGATACTCATGTGCCTTTGATACAAATATTCTCTATGGTATTTTTAAAGAAAATGTGACTGATTGAGGCAGGCATATGAAATCCTATTATTAGAACTGCCTAGCCACAGCATGATTTCAAAATAGTAAAATGTATTTTAATTCATGATTAAAATAATTCAAAAAGGTCGTCCAGGCACGAATGCCATCAGAACAAAGAGCATCCTCTAAAGAAATGCTATAACCTGGGGACAAGGAAGTTATTACTTCTCTTAGATTGTTTTACATGAGGATGTTGCATGATAATATAACTCCTGCTTACAATTTTATCAACAAAAGTTCTATTGTAAGTGATTAGCATCATTGTGCTAACATGTTTGAAAATAAAGAAAAGATGTGTGTTTTAACTTTTGGCATGGTGAGTGGATGGTCCTAGATGTCAAACTTCAATGGAACTTATATAAGCACAATCAATTCGGATGCACATACAAAACAGGCACTGCCTATCGTAAACAATACCCTATAAAAGATAAGCCCCATTGTCATGTTCAGCAATGGTTAGAAACAGGAAGTTGGAAGTTCTCTCGACTAGTATCAAAGTTAAAATGTGTGTACTCGTCAATGCAGGTAAACATGGATAATTGGCATATACAGCATACTCAAGGAGTAGTATTGTACAAAACTTGAATCCTTTGTTGGTACCATGGGTGGTTTTGCTCTGCCAATTGCTATAGAATCTGCAGTTGATATGCTTGTCGATTACTCAGTAAATTCTATTTAATAAACTTTAAGTATTTGCATCAACAAAAGACTAAAATTGACTGATAGTTCCGTGGAAAACACACAAGAAGAAATGGGTTTAGATAGTGTAAATGCATCTCCAGAGAAAAGAACAAAACCCCAAGGGCCCAAAGTAAATCAGAATGATGGAAGATACTAAAAAGAGAGGAGAAAGAGAGAAACTAAGACAGGAGGAAACAACAAAGAATCAGCCAAGACAGTGGATAAGCAGACAGGAGGTATTAATGAATATCCACACTGACGATGGTTGTATGGGGAATCATGCTACAGAGTACAGTAACCACACTTAGAGAGCCTCAAGCCATCATTAGTTCCGTTGGTAGCAAAAACAGAGAGCAAACTGATTTCTTTGGCACAAAAACTCCACATATATGGAGGTGTGAGAAAAGTCAACATCTTCAACTGTGGTTGTTTGATCTTCCATTCCATCTTAGAAGCATTTCAGAGCATTTTCTAGAAGAAACTATCTTCGGCAATATTGCCTTAAGAAGGCAGTTCTGACATTTACTTTCTAACTTAATTCTAAATTATCCACAGAGCTCATGGTGACAATATGTTTTAGCCGTTTGCAGAGGCAAGAATGGAACGTTTTAGGGAATTTCCCAAGGTAACAACACTGTCTTAAACTTCAACTCTTATATTGGTGGCTGATGCACCTATAACCTCTTTGCCGCCCCAGGACCATCAAACCTCGTGGGTGTAATATAAAACAAATCATTTCATTTCATTTCAAAACTGAGCTAAATGGCGGAGATGCTCCACGCCATTATGCTCATTGCATGGACATAATAGTTCTGACTATTTTAATCATCCTTTTTCCTAGTTTCCCACTTCTTAAATTATTGTTTTCTGATTCATTGAATGACTGAATTAAATAATTACTTGCAAATATATAAGGTTTTACTGACCTGGCTCATCTGTTCCATCTGGACAGTCACAAAAATCATCATTCAGCCGTTCCTGAGAAAATGTCTTGGAGCCATCCTTACAATTTATTCGCTCGGACAAAAATATTTCTCCTCTGAAATGCAACGAATATTAATTAATATAAACCCTAATCAAATCAGAAACCAAATTTGAGCTTTAAAAACCATGATCTGCATACAAACCTTGCGGAGGTATTCCGAGAGAGTTAATGTTGTTTTGGGCCGATCTGGCCAGCGTAATTAACCCCCAACAAAATAAACACAAAACCCTGTAAAGCCCTTTCATTTTGGCTTAAATTTTTGTTTCTTGGGCAAAAGTGTCTAACAAAGTTGGTTAATGAGGGTTTTGAGGTCAGTGATTCCGAATTTCACATCGGAGAAGATATCATAAGAGTTGGTTTGAAGCTTTGAAGGAGAAGGTGTAGTTGTTAAAAGGGATCAGGTGAAGTGAGTTAGACAGAAATGCGTTAAAGAAAACCCGTCGACGGTGATTGTGTATTTAAATAACATACGTCATATTCATGGCCTTATTTTGCGGACTTCAACTTTCTAAATGTTTGACTAAATTCTGTTGATCACGCTTAAAATGGCAAGGAAATAAATCAGCAGAGGAAAAAAACATTGTCAAAGTATATTTAAACGGTAGTCAATTGTTGTCGCGTAATAGGCTGCTAATTGCGTTTTCACAATTTTTACGTTATAAAATTGTGTGGAAAACTTTAATCATCGACGTTTTGACTGTCTCAAAAGCATCTACGAGTACCATCTTTTGCACCCTTAAGAAAGAGAGTGCAAAAAAATTAGTCCTACTTTAATCAAGTTTATTATTATTTAATGTTATTATTAATATTTTAAATATATTTATCTTTAAAAAATGATAGGATTAGTATAGATATGTTAAATACATTTATCTAAAATATGAGATATTAATTAGGAGGCATCTCTCTAACTATATAAGTGTATATAATTATACCAAAAAAGTAACAATTAAAAATAAATATAATTATGCCAAGGTGTTCCGTTTCCCCTATGGGAAAGGCTCTTCCTGGACGCTTTACGCAACTATGTTAACTTTGACGCTCGTTTGGACGCTTGTTCAATGTAATTAATTTCAACAATCGTTTGGGTGCTTTCGCTTTTTTCGCTTATTTTAAATAGTTGATTTTTCATTTTTTTGCAGCTTATGACTTTTATCTACAATGAGTCAATCGTCAAAGAGCGGCATGAAAATCTAAAACTTTATCTCTGCCCAAACCAAAACGGAACTACATTGTAATGCTCGAACCGGTCCACGGTTCGCTGCTCATGTCCACTTTCTCTCGCAAATTTCAAGTCAGAATGCTTTTCCAAAAGAAAAATGGCAAAGGGTTGGCCAATTGTGGGGGCGTTTTTTGTCCAAAACAAAGAGACATTTTTGTTGCTTAGACACGATTCGAGTCAACAACATTCTTTAAAACATTTGATGGCAAATGAGGAGGAGGGGTCAAGGCCATCCGTGTTATTGAATGTGCACGGAGTTCTTGTTGTTGTTAGGATTAGGATTAGGGTTAGGGTTAACAAGGTTTCGTTTTGGAGATGGTTTTGGCCTTGGCCTCTTTCGGCATTGTGGTTGCATGTACATTGTATAATACATAGAATAGGAGGGCGGCAACGAAGAACAAAGCAAAGCGTATGTGCTGTATGAGTGTCTGTCAACAAAGAATTAGAATCTCCAAATCAAGTGAACAACGTTATCACCGCAAAGTATATATTCATGGTGTCCACGTTCAACATAGTGAGATCTCATTCTTATGATTATGTCTCGATCTTCTCCCCAAACAAGTCTGCAAACCAAAATCATTCCCATGCGCCTGCATTTCCCCCTCTTAAGTGGTCGCCCACATGCCCAGGTGATGTGCAATGTTCCCTCCCGCACTTTCCCCCATCAAAAATATGTTGGAAAGGTCTGCATTTAAAGCGCAACCACGTATCTCGCTCGATCGGTGCAATGAGGTTCCATAAATGTGGAAGCATGCAACTGACATTCGAATTATTTGACTAAATCCCTAGAACATATGTGATCTCATGGACTTTATCAATTGTAAGATATCCATAAAAGGCCTTGGCACCTTTATAAAAAAATGCAATTTCTGGGTGTACAAAGCAGACTCTAAAACCTTTGTCGACAAGATCCTCCCAGCCTTACCTTAGAATGAGAGATTTAAAACAAGGCATGCCAACTATTTTGATGAAATGCCTAAGTGAGATGTGGTTCTACTTAAAAAAAAAAAACTACTACATAAAGTAGATATATAGATGAAATGTGAAATCATGCAATTAGCGTGTCAATTGTTTCGACTAAATGCCTCAACAAAATGTGGCATCCCCATCCATACCGTACAAAATTGTAGAATATGGATAAAATTGATCACTGAGTAAAAGTACTCCACAAAATTCTTACATGAATTCACTTAAACATAGCATTAGATACTCTCACCAAATAGAATATGAAACTACATTACGCCAATTTAATATAAAGAAAAGACACCAGGGAAAAAGTGTTGAGACTTTTATGTATGTGTATGATTTGATGAATGCACGCAGTGTCATCCGACCCCTATACAAACTTGTGAGTGTTCTTCAATGGCTCTCAGGAGGCCGAGATATGGTTTGTTTTGGTCTAGATTATATATATATTTTTTAAAGGTAATCTAATACTTCTCATGTGCTTCACATCTCGTGAAATAGTTCTCTTCCTTGTGTGTTTTCATCGAAGCTCTATTTTTGTCATGATCTTAAATTATTTGGTTCATATTAGACCTTTGTATAAATAATCTTCACGTCTTGTTGTTAATTATTTTCTCTACACACTATTTGGATACTTGAAGTCCGTGGCCACCTTCACCAACTCGGCCTACTACTCTAGGAATTTTACAATTTTGTGATGTCCAATGTTGCATTGTGCTTCAAACACTTATCATTATCTATTCGACAATGTTTTACACAAGCTTACAACCTCTTTATGCTTCCATCACCAAGTTATGTTGTCTCTGAATGCATCGACAAATGTAATGATTGCAGGATATTGACAAATGGTTTTGTTGAAAATGCCTTCTAACCTTTTAGAAAAATACACTTGTAAGTTTAAAGCCACACTCCACAACCTTTGTTGTTATCCTCTCGGCCTTTGCCAAAATGGGAGATGAACAAAGATGTGGACATCCATCGAAGCATAATGGAAACCTATTTTTTTTAGATGTATTGGCAAGAGCTACATAGACATGTATGCAAACTCATTATGAGTTGTCGGCATTATACATCAGTAGGCATTTTGGCAGTGTAACACATGGAACTTATAAATTATAATTACAATACCCCTAAGTCTAACTTTAAGAGGCATGATTGTAAACAAAATCCTTTTAAGAATAAGATTATAGTTATTCTTAAAAATATTTTGAATGCTTTGTTTGGATTTTAGATTTTTATTTATTTTATGTGCTTTATTTTTATCTCTTTTTAGAATTCTTTTTTGGTATGTGTAGTGGAGTTCTAAGTCCAATTAGGTTGATGAAAACGCTCTAGAAAAACCAATTTAGTACAGTTCTTCAAAACCAGGCCATACCAATTGTTCTCATAGTCTTATAACTTCAAGCCCATATTGTCCTCTACAGGCTTCTCTAGATCAAGATGTGCACATGTTTTTTTGCTTTATCCTTTCAGCTGGTAAGGCTCAAAGCTCAAACACTAATTTACGCTTATTAGGATGCCTAAGAGTGCCTAAGGTGAAAGGAAAATTTCTTCAAAGATATAGTATATGCATCACCACCATTAAGTAAGTGATCCTCAGAATCCTCGGATTGTGCCTAATCACAAGAGGAATCATCCCAATATTAGCCACTTCTATTTGATGTCGTCATTTATCATATAATTGTCATTCAATGTGAGCAATCATCTAGAATGTAATTTGTTTGTGTTTGCAATGAATGAACATGAACAAAATATTAGCTTATGTTTAAAACACATGATTTGTTTGTCATCTCTTTTTGAAATGCAACTTATTATTTTATGGCTACAATACCATTTTCTCGAGAAAGCCTGCAGATGTCATTTTTGTAAATGCCCTCTCTATTTTTGGGAGCTTACCTTCTATCCCAACTTCCAATATAACAAACTATTTCTTTCTTTCATAGATTCTATGCAATTTTTTTGCTTTGAAAGCTAAATAAAGTTATTAAAGAGATGGTAATATGACTTCAAAAAATCTAATCACACTATATGTTCTCTCCTTAGCCAATAGGATATTTAGTTCTGAAATTATTCTCTTTGGGTCTTACTTAACATTGTGTTCATTAACTATGAACAGATTTATGTGTCAGAGAAGCTCTTGAAATGGTGGTCTGGTTACCTCTATGAGCTGATTGGAACATAATTTATAGCAAGGAAAGTTTTGTTTACTTCTGGTTTGGAAAATTACCCACTTCCTCGACAAGGCCATACCTTTCAATTAGATGAAATTTAGGGGTATATGTTCCATCAAAATAATTAAGTCTTGAGACATGGCCTCAACAAAGATGGTATGCCTCACAATCAGGTGCGAAGGTCACTAGTACTTTAAGACATTAAAGGGTGTAGAGAGTTACCCTAGAGATTGATTTCCAAATGCAAAAGATGTCTTTTTTGGCGAATTTGAACTTGAAATTTGGACATCTCCAACCCATTAAAATCCTTAGCCCTTGGTCATATGGTATGGTCATATGAGGGCTTAAAACTTATGATTCCTACTAAAGAGGTGCTTAACTTGAGCCCTCTAATTTTATTTGTGTGTGGTGAAGGCAACAACAATTTATTTTGTTTTAGTGGCAACTAAAATAAATAACAGACAAAGTATTAAAAAAGCTTGTAACTTTTGATCAAGAACTCGCTTTTGAGTGTCATTTTTGTAAAAAGTGCTTGTTTTTTCGTGCTCTTTCCATTGAGTTATTTATTTTGAGACTTGCACTATAATTATAAAGTGTCAAATATGGAGGAGTGTCAGAATCAATTGTGGATGCAATTTAATTTGGGCCGAGGCCGACGTCCTAAAATTTTTGGGAGTTGGAGTCAGCTTGTACCTCTATCATGGATTCAAAGAATGATATTTTTTTCTCTAAAGTATGTGGACTTCAAGAGGATATTTTAAAATTTGTGGAAGAAAAATAGATCGCTCAACAAGCGAAATTCTCTTTACAATCACTCATTCACGATAAGGATACAATAATACACTCCCAGTATAACAAACTTACTAGCCTACAACATCACCATCATATTGTGGACAACCATATCCATGCTCATAGTCTACTTGTAGTTGTTGCTCTTGTACTCCACCGACAATGATCTCGCCACCTTTGAACTCCGAACTCGCTTTTTGATGCTTCTAACACCGTGAGGATTGTTCGCATGCTCTTCCACATATGTGCCTATTACAGTACCACATGTTATGTATCCTACTTTTGCTTTCAGTTGTATGGCTTTTTTTTAAGAAGCATACCACCGCATTCTATTATCACATGCTTCGTCTATGGGTCTCACTAGCGTGAGCCATTCACAAACATTCACAGGGTATTGTTTCCTCTATTCCACATGTTAAGTGGAATTCTCGTCATGACATTGGTTTTCGAGCAGATACTTCATTGGGATCACACATTGACAAAGCTCCTTTTTTTGTTCGCTCAACTCTTTCTAATGATCATGAGCAACACATGAGTTATGCACCTTCACTCAGGATTAAGAAACCCCGAGATTTCAGTGTTAGACATGATCAACTTGACACACATTCTGATGTTCTTTTGCATGCACCCATTGTGTATTTTGCACCAAGTCATATCTAGGCATCTTCTTCATCCATATGTGTTGATTTGGGGTGGATATTTGATCACTCGTGGCAGCAACATAGGCATTCGTTGAGAGGACTCTACAGGCATGGCTCCTCCACCATTCGGCCTCTTGCTCCACTTTCTATACCTTATGCATTGTGATGCTTCTTGTTTTGGCATTTTTCTTTAGTGAGGTGTAGTGTATCTCTCTTATTTGTTGAGAGATTTTATATCTCTATTTTCGACACTTTTGGCATGTCATGTTACAGTATCTCTTATGGGGGATCTATTCCGTGCACCCTGGTGTTAGTTTGTCGGTGTTCGAGTAGTTGTTTTGACAACTCATAAAAATTTGTAGTGACTCCACCCATTTAACAGTATGGGAGGGTGTGGTGTTGATTCTGCTTCTTCAGGTTTTGTGTCCTTGTCTTGTTACCTTGGCTTTTCTTGGATCGTGACACTTTAGATTTTATGTCCTTGCCTTGTTGCTTTGGTTATTGTTCTTGATCATGGCACACCTATTTGTAGCAAGACTTGATCAATTATGTTTGGTGTTTTTTTCAGCACTTTCGATATCACTCGCAGTCTCCTTATATGGAGCTATTCTCGTGGAGCCCAAAGGTCGGCTTGTTTTTGAGTTTTGTGATCGAGCAAAGGATTTGAACCACACAGTGCACACCAAACTTCTTTAGCATTGTATGAGTTTTTTGAGCCAAGCTTATTGGGATGCCTTGGAGTGGGTCTTTACTCTCTTTACTTTGTTATTACATGGTTTTGGGTACCTTATGATGTCCCTTTTTCCTAGTTATTATACATGAGTACCTCATCGTGCCTAGTTGTTTGGACTCATACCGTGGACATGCCACATCTATTTTGGCCACTAGCTTCACTTCGAGGGGGTTTTAGAGTAGGTATTTACCTTAGCTCATGTTCACCTAAGTAATTTATTTATCTTTATTATATTTATCATCACCTACTTATGTGTGTGGATATTTCTTTTATTTATTTAGATATTAGAGATATTATCTAGTTGTTAGGTATAGTTATTTCCTTGATCTATGGTATTGACTAGTTCTTTCCTTGATCTATGGTATTGATTTTAGATCCTTGATGTCTAGTTCTCTCCTAAATCTATGGTCTTGACTAGTTCTTTGATGACTAGTTATTTCCTTTATTTATGGCTTGATCTACGACCTTGATCGGTTCTTAGATTGTTATTCCTTGCATATTTAAGCAAGGCCCATTCTCAAATGTATTGCATTGAGTCCCATAATAATATATGATATCGCTTCTCATTTGTTTGCAAAGGTTTATGTAAAGTTATTTTGGCGAATTGCTTTCATCTTATCGATCGTGGTGTTTGATTAAGATCTCATGTTCTTGGCTTGGTACGATCCGGTTATCGCTCCTTTTAGAAGGTTCGTGAAAATAACATAAGCCACAACCAAATTACATAGGATTTAGAATTATAGGCCATATTATGGTTATACTTAGTGATTGAAATCGAGGATATAGTTACACCATATAACTGCTAGAAGTCCTGTCACTTGATACATCACGATGGGTGACTAGGCCAAGTGATTCCATAAGGATATTTCCATGTTGAAACTATGTATTTATTTGTAGGAGGGTAGTAATTCCCTGCGTCTATATATGAATCTCCAAAAACAAAAATTGTTGTTGTTGATCTCCATTACATATATCTCGTGAAAACAATAAATATTCAATCAAATTAGTTACCACACAAGTTTTCGATCGAAAATTCACAATAAGAAAAGTAGTGTCGATCATCATTACCAATTACAGAGAGCAGAAGACCGACATAAATATAGGTTGTGTTGATGACTTATGGCCAACCATATTTCTTGATCATCTAAATCTAAAGCCAAGATTTCATTATTTATATGGTAAAATACCACTCTAGAATACTTTATCCTTCAATTAAAAACTCTAAATAGTAAGAGCTCATTTTTAAGTGCTAAAAACTTTCCCGACATTTTGCGAATGTTTATCAAAAGGTATAAATTGTATTAATATTGGAAACTAATGAAGCATGCTAAAAAATTATATAATAACAAGAAGTGGAGAAACATGTAAAAATTATATTAATAACAACAAGTGGAGAAGCATGTAAAAGAATTATATGATTATTGACAAGTGGAGAAGCCATGTATACACAGTGGTCATATCGCACGAGAGAAAAATAAGAAAAACAAATTAAAAAATAGATATTGAGCAATTGAAAGCCTTATGGTTTATTTCATTGAGCTTTGAAGAAATATTTATAAATACCAATCCTTATCATGTTTTTAGCATATGGATTTGTTACGCATGCAAATGACACTCAACAAAGCAGTGGGAACGAAGTCCCTCCTCAATGAAGGTGAGGCTACCTTTATTGAAAACCAAAACTGTATTTACACCTTTACATTCAAAATTGTATGAGGGGGTGTTTGAACATCAATGGAAAGAAAAGTGAATGAGGGGGATGGAATGAAATGAAGGAAAGAAATGAAAAGGAATGAATGGAAGGAACATGCAAGAGTTTGGTAAAAGTAGAGCCTAATATTGCATGGATAAGAACAATAAACAACAAACACAAATAAAACGGAGTTTCAACCACTAAATGAGCATGAGTAAAAGGGAACACACTTGAGCAAGTAGATAATCGAGCTTGATCACTATGAACTGTAACGACATATTGATAACGTTGACAATAAGATCCAAGACAATATTCACATGCAAGATTTAAAACACGAACATTTAATGAACATAAGAACATCAAATCAAGAGAGATAATGAATGTGACACAAAGTTCAGATTTCATTACCTCAAAATGTCTTCTCAAAAGACACAAAGTTTCTTTCTTCGAAATAAAGCTTTGCATACAAGAGTATTTTCTTCTCCTCTCTCAAAGTCATTCTTACAAATGAGCCTCGACTTTATTTTATAACCCAAAAGTTGGTTACAAAGTAGTTAGTGTTTTACATGAACATTAAATAGGGCACTTAAGTGACTTTGACTTTTCAACCAACTTTATTAAAAGCAACTAAAAATAAAATCAAGTATCCATATTTCGCCTCGTGCCAAATATTGGATCAACCACGATCTCGCATAAGAGGAACCAAAGTCAAAAGGTGAACAAAAAAGGCTTCAAAATTTGGCTAAGTATAAAGGTGTAAGCTGGAGGATGCCAAGTGTCGGATGGCATTGTTTCAAGGGGTAAAAGTCGTAAAATGGCCCACAACTCCGCCCAAGGGAAAAATTCAGCATCCGGGCTCAGTCAAAGCCAAAGCAGAATTGGAAGAAAGGGCAAAAGATAAATCATGGACCCGTAGGCCCGATTTTATTCCAATTTGGTGTCATGTGTCCACTATCAAAAGGGGACCCATTTTTCAAGTTGTTTTCCGCCTCCCATACTGCACTCCGATACAAACTTTGAAGGGGCATATCTTTCAACTCGAGGCTCGAGATATTGCAAATGATGTCGTTGGAAAGATCTCGGCCTCACCCATGCCATGGGGTCTGAAACTTTAATTTTGAGGAGGTTAGGTGAAGGAAAATGGAGGAAACATCTTCGAGCCTTCAATGCAGGATCCATCTGTCTCAACAACTGTATTGAACTCAATCTATTTTCGCAAGCTTTCCTCTTCCTTCAAGGCACCGAACCAAGGATTGATGCAATAAAGATGGATTTGGGGGAGAGATTTCATCAAAGGCATTAATAAAGTGGTGGTTGAACTTTAACGTGCTTTTCCCGCTTCTCTCTTTCTTCTTTCAGTCAATCTATAAAATAAATGGGGTAGGATTCATTGTCAAAGGGTTGACATCCTTTGTTTTGTAGGCTCCTCCTCCTTCTAAAGAAAGGGATCTATGGGGTTCGGGCCTTCTATCAAAATTGCATGCACACGTTTCACCTCTTTTCTACTTTGTAATGGACTCAGTATCAATCTATGAGCAATAAAACATGTCTATGATCGATTTTAGATCCTCTCTCTTGTCTCTTTTTCTTTCATATGGTCTTCCATTATATATCTCGGCTATCTCAGTGCTTATTTATTGCATGCATTTTGTTGGTTTGTGTCTATTATCAAAATAAGTGTTCATCACTCCTTCGGTGCATCACCTCATAGTTAAGCTTTGTTTTAATTTTTGTATTCCTTCTATCCCCGTCTCCTCGGTAAAGTTTAGATTAGCATTAAGAACAGATCCTCTCGCAAGTTTATACATATGCACCTAAATAGAGGAATAAGGAACCAACCTTTAATTGGAGAGCTTTTCCATTTTGCAAGGTCCCACACCTTGGGGAAAGTTCAATGTTATGCAATCACACCAAAATGAGTTTGCCTTATAAAAGCATATTTTTAGAACTCATTTGGGGGTGCTGTGATTTAGCATTAACAGAAACCACTTAAGTTATCCACAGCTTTCAAAAATTATTTGACAATAAGCACTTAAGTTATCCACTTTGAAATCATATGACAATAACCAATGCCTTGTCCACTAAAATGGGGTCCGCCTATCTCAAACGTATGAGAAATGGTCTCTCCCACTTCATTATATACCAAGAAAGCTATCTCCTTATCCCATCGGTGAAATTAGGATATGCCACTTTCACCAATTGAAAGGATCTAAACCTTCATAATGTTTCAAACATATTTTCTTCTTGTGACGTTCATTTGTCAAAGAATAGCCTCATAAAATACGCAATTCCAGATCCTACTCCGGCATATCATTCGATTGACCATATTTGATTGAGCATTCTCAAACAAGTTCTTTAATTTGATGTAACGCTCCATTGAAGCTAAAGAGAAATTGATGGCATAAATATACATGTCCTTTAACAATTGTGAAAATTGCTCTTCCACATGTTTTGATGAATACCTTTGATTTTTCTCATTTATAAGATTGAAGGCATAACAACTATAAATTTTTGAATCAAGGTGAGTGAAGTGAAGGCTTCATTGCATACGCTCTCATGAATGGATCATAGAATCCTCGAGAAGTGTCTTTCTTGATTTGAGATGTAAACACCAAAGAAAACATGGCCGTCGACATTCAAATTCAAGAATTCCTTCGATGGCTAAAGTCGAGGACTCCATACTTGTCATCTTCTCAGAGATTAGGCAATATCTCATCCAAATTTTATATGTTAGAAACAAAAGTTTCCTTGAAAGAAGTAATTAGATCGAGATATGCATTGGTATCTCTTCATGGAGCTTAATAGTTGTTTTGATCGCCTCTTGCCTAAAATCTTTGAAAGCCAAGTTTTAGTGACATGGCTCAATGTGTTTATTTCTTTTGATAAATTGAGATTTTCTTCATTAGGGGCAGCCATTGCGTGATACTAGGAAAGTGGGTGATATGGGATTTATCAGATGTTGAACATATTCCACCAATTGATTCTTTTCAGCCTTGAGCTAAGAGTTATGAGACTTATATTTCTCAAGTCTCTTTAGCGTGATATCAATTGATTCTCGGGCCATCGCCATGTCACTTTCCAATGTGGACTTCCCAAGTCCAAATTTGGAAACTTCATAATCAACAAATGTCATAACATCACACTCCTTTTCAACTTGTGGGATGGCAAGATCCACAAATTTGTTTCAGCATCATCCACCATTATTCAGGAAAGCACTTTAGGCTTCTTGGGAATGACGTCGTTTGAAATTTTGAAAAGGGCATCGAAGTCAATGTCGATTGCCTTAACAACCTCTTCCTTTTCTTTATTTTGCAAATCAACCCAAAAGGAGTATCATTCACTACTTCGCATACAAAAGACTGGAGCCCGAAGCAACATTCTCATTATTCTCGACATCATGAGATTATGTAAGAATCCTTTTTACGACCTAGATTTGAGGAGAAATAACCTCGATATCCACCTCTTTATTTTTGGGAGATTTAGGAAATCTCTTCAGAACTATAGGTTCTCAAGTGTTCGATATTTGGACTACCCGCACTCCGAGTGGACTCTTGTGCAAGGCATGGATTGAGGATTGTTTGTAATGTGAGTCAAGAACCTCTACTTAAAGTGGAAAATCCTAATACATACTCTCTTCCTTCGCAGGGGCTAGGACCCTTAGATTCTTCACCTCGTGACACATTCTTTGGTGAAGTGGATTTTGCAACCACTCCTTTCTTGCTTGTTGCATATGATTGAATGGCACAGAGGTTGATTGAGAAGAAGCTTTGGTTGACTGGAGACCTCCTCGAGTTGGCAGTTTTTGTAATCCTGAAGTATGATCTTGGATTGATTATAACTTTGCAAGTTCTCTTTCATACCAAGATATGCTTCTTCTGAGAATGAGTTGATTATTGTTATCAAGAGAAAATTCATCTCTTTTGGTCCAATCAATTCGTGGCAATGGGGTAAAAGCAACTGCATCATATGAAGGATCAATAACATCTTCATCATCATCTACAAATGAATCTAGAGGGTTCCTGATGTGAAAGGCCTTGATCTGAGAAAGGGTTAGGTGAGAAAACTCTCGTCTTCTTACTTCATGTTCGTCCGAAGTAATAATCCAAAATCTTCCATGGTAGGGTTATGTTGATACTTTTCTCCAAGAATCTTCTGCATATATCCATTAATATCAAACTGGGATCTCTTCACATATGGATGAATAGTGATGAGGGAAAACTCTTTTTCCATGAGTTATGCACTGAAGAGATTTGGACATTGGTATTCCCCGATTTGGATTGGGAAATGAATTCCTAAATGACATTTGTCACTAAGAAGATAGAGAACTTGAAATAATTGTCGCAAGCTCCATTAATGCCCACTTGTCACTGACGTACTTAGGAAGGTTCCATGGAGTACCCGCAAAGTCGCTTACGTGAATATAGGAAAAGGATGAAAATTGAATAAACCATGTTCCCCATTGGGAAATGACAACCATGGCTACTTTAGAAAATCTTTCCTCTGTATTCTTATTCAGGTTTCGAATCACGCGGAAGGTGAATGCATCGTTAACTCTTCTAAAATGATGAGAGCTATTTTTGAAACTTACCTGCAGATAATAATGGAAGGCATTATTTGATGGACCCATGACTCCTCTCGTTTTGAGTCCCGAAAATAGCTTTCTTCTAGCCAATGTATAGGTCAAATATGATGTCATGTAGAAACATCCAGTCATCTTCACTTCGATCAATTGTTTGTGAAGGGTATCAGTGATGGTGGTGGCTCAATCCACAAACTCTCTCTTAGCAAGGATGATACAAATAAACTAACACATCCATGGGTGGAAAATCTTGGCAAGAGGGTAAACCAAAGACTCAACTCAGGAGAGTAATCATGTCCCCGATTTCTTCCACAAACTCAATGTGTTACAACTCTTAGGAAATCGGTCAACTCAAGGCCTCTTGGTCACTAACCAGTTGTTATTAACCATCTTGCTCCATCTGAAGGGTTCTTCATCCCAAAATTCTTGTGCTGACTTTCGAGTGATATCTACATTCTCAGGGAAGTCAGGTATGTTGCAAAACTCTCAATGTGTTCTGGTGTGATTAAGAGGAAAGGCTCGCGATTATCTTTAAAAATTCCTCGTCTCTCGGGATCATAATGCTACGTGCAAGTAGTAATTAGCTCCAAACATTGTACTGAGACCGGAAATGCCGCTGCTTGGGGTAGACCACTATGGTAAAGCCTATCCGAGAATATGGTTTTGCCTTCAACTTTCACCTGATCGCAGAATTGTTGCACATTGATGTGACCCAGATTTGTCGGTGATATTGCCGTATGCTTATTTATGGAACTTGGATGAATGATTCCTTGGAATTCATACTTGAGCGTGGACTTATTCGATTTATCCACTGGCTTCCTTGATCTTCCCGCATATTTATTAGACTTTTCAGCCATTATGAATTCTAGAAAATGACTCAGAAACGTAAAACAATGCAAATGGGGTCGGTCTTAGTCTCTAAACTCCACAACAATGCAAGAAAAATATGACTTGTTTTAATATTATTATTATTTTAAAAATAATAATAATAATCGGTCCCGGTTATAAAATTTTTTAATACATCACACCGAGAATAGGCTTGAATTTCGATTCTAGCGACAACGATTTATATATATTTTTAAAATAAAAAAATCTCCTAATTTTAATATTCCAATTTTTTTATTTAATTCACCTGAGCAAATTCTCCTTTGCATGCGTGAATCTTAACTTCTTATTTGCGTGAAAATCACCTGATTTTAATGAATGTGTACTTTGGGCTTTCCTTCTTCCTTGCGGACTTTTGATCGATGTGTGGGCAACGTACTAGTTTTCAACAACTATTTGTGATTGGAATTTCTTTATAGCCTGCGTGAAAACTCGAGCTTTTGCCTAAAAAGTGTGTGGATATATATATATATATATATATTATATATATTTGCACTTTCTTGTTGGTGCTTAGGCGTTGAAATTGGACTGTTCTTTTTAACCAATGCGTGGCCTTTAGTCCTATTTCCTTTGATGAGTGTGTGGGAGGAATTCTTGTCTTTTTTAAAACAGTTTATTCTCTTGCTTTTACCCATGCGTGGAAATTGATTAAAAATTTTGCATGTTGTGTGGCCTCTCTCCTTGGCGTTGGAAACTTCTAGACTGTTTTGCATTGAAATATTTTTCTCTCAAACAACTGGCATAGACTTTGATTCCCTTTGGTTGCGTGGTGAATGCATACACTGAAACTTCCTTTAAAACCTGCGTGGAAATTCCTCTTGGTTGCTTATGTGTTTTGGAATTGTTGCTTTTGGAAGTTGTTTGCTATTCCTTGTGATGAAGGCATGGGAGGAATTCTTGTCTTTTTTTTAACTTTTGTTTCTTGGCATGCATGATGATCTCTCTCTCTTGTGGCTGCGTTGAAACTTGTTATTCCTTCCTCTCCCTACTGCATTGGAAAATTGTTGTTCTTTTCTCTCCTTATTGCGTTGGAAAATTGTTATTCTTTTGTCCGGATTTGGATCAATGTGTGGACTTGATAAATTTCTTCTTGGAATGTGTTAGAAACAAGGCTTTGGCATGGAGAATTTCCTGAACTGCAACGTGGACTCCTTGCTTTATGTAATGCGTTGGAATTTTTTTCACCTTTTTCCTTTGGCACGTTGACAATTGCTTTTATTCCAATGCGTGGTGAATCTATTGTTGTAAGCTCTCCCCAATGCATTGGAAAATCTTCTCCCTGGTGTGGTGTTCTTTATTCTCTGATAGCTAACGTAATCCTTTTTAATTACATTTACAAGAAATCGAAATTTGAAAGGTTCAAAGCTTCTTCACATGAATTTTTCCAAGGAGTTTGACGAATAAATAAAAAGAAGCTTCAGAACCATTTCTTATTTCCGTTAGAATAACCAATTACCTCTTTCTCGTAGTGGCATCAATTGTCAAGGGAAAGGGAATTAAACAACCATTTGCCAAAGTAGAATGGCAAGGCGGGATGACAATCCCATTTTATTTCCCCATGTGGGAAATCGAGATATTTTTTGCCCATTTGCCAATTCATTGAATTGGCAATCAATGGAAGAAATCCCACAAGCGGGAAATAAAATGAATTTGTCAGAAGGGGAAATCCGGGTATGAGATGCCAATTTGTCATCCCGACAATCGAAGTCAAGCTTACTTTCCCGCATAATTAAAATAAATCTCGTCGAATGAATTTTAATTAATATTTATTTAATTAAGAACCCAAAAATTAATTTAAAAAATGATTTTTTCAAATAAAGGATAATAAATATATTAAATATTAATTAATTAATCATTAATGCGCTTTATAACTTTATGGGAGGAGTTCTCACTTGAAATGGATGAAATGAAGACTATAATGATCGCAAAAATGAGACGATCACGCACAAGTGCGTTAAATCATCACGCAAAATAACAATTTTGAAAATTTTCAAAATTCCCGTGTTTATTCATTTTGTGAAGTCAAAATTAATGATAATACATGTTAAGTGCAGCTTTTAATAGTTTTGTAATTAGATATATTAGTTATTGGATTTTGAGTAGATAGAACTTAGTTATATAGTGGACTATGATAAATTTAATAAAGTATATATTTAAATCGAGCATTCGTTGTGTTTAACTTGTCATAATTAAGTGAATCCATTTCTTCTATTCAAAGGTGATTTTTGGTTCTTTCCTTGCCAAGGGGATATTTAGTTTTGAAATTATTCACTTTGGGTCTTACTTGCTTAGACTGCTTTCATTAACTATGAATGTTTATGTATCGAGAAGCTCTTGAAATGGTGGTATTCTTGAGCTGGGAATCATTTTTCTCTCATTTTAAGAAACTAGAAAAGCAAATATTTGGTTACAGGGATTTGTTTTGTATTCAAGAAAAAATATTTAGAGGGGAGTTGCCCCACGTTGACAAAATTACTAGCGAATAGCGACGGCGATGACACTTATCTGTGTATCATATGTACAATATTAGCACTGGACACATAACAAAGTGCATTTGTACAGGATTGTTCAAAATTCATTCTTAATAGAAAATTTGACTTTCATATGACTTCATTCTGTAATGGCAATGGCAGTGGCACCATGTGTTTTGATTTTTCTTTGTAATTGTATGTAACTGCTATCGATCAATTTTTTTATTTTGTACAGCAAATGTCGATTTGATCGTTCTCATTTGCTTTTGTTTCAAAAATGACAGATGATTAATTAAGAAACAAGTGGGTGATTAATTCACCAAACGGACAATAGGGGAATCATGAATTATTTATAATTAAAGAGTTTTCTTGTTCAAAGAGATAAAATTGATTTGGGTAAATAAATACAGAAATGAAAATTGGAATGGATATTCGGGTTAACCCATGTTATTTTCTACAGATATCAAGTATCTTTTTGGGATATTATTTTGTGATCGAGTAGTACATATGGTGGATTTAATGTTACGTAAGGAGAGAATGGCGACAACCATTATAAGGTAATGGTACTTTGACAATTGCATGGGTTGCGATTGTAAATAGATTACATGAGTATGTAACAACAGTGGTGCCAAAATATAGGTAGATAACAAAGAAAATCAACTACTTTTATTGATAATAAAGCTATAAAATTTACTTCCATCTTGCATTTATCACATGATAGTATAATACAGAAAAGTAACCAAGTCATAAATAAGATACATATACTAGAAATTGAAATGTCATCATTAACATTCATGGGAAATGTACAGTATTCCAATAATCATAGGTTTGACAATGCTACAGAGAGAAATCTCTTATTGTTAGTAAGACACTCATATAGATTTGGTGATGATGCCTATGTTAGCTGGGGACAATCTTCCGTATGTAACCATCATGATTAATTAGTATTTAAAAATACAATAAAGAATCAAGAGTCAAGACCCATAGACATTACTCAAATGCTTAATCATTCCCATAAAGATCTGTAATCATAATTTTTGTTCAAAGACATCTAACTATAAAGTATAATGAAATTCCAAAATGTTCCCCTACACTATTATTATCTATTTCTCCTTTGTTGTTGCCTTTATGCCTGTTACTTATTTGGCATGTAGTTTTCCCTTGATGTCATTGCGTCACAGGCAGCTAGAATCTAGTCAGGTCATGTTCTTAAGATTCAAACTCATTCCTTAATTGTAATTGCAAAGAAAATCATACATGTCCTTACGATGTCTATATTAAGGTTCACTATTTTCTTGATCTATTTCCAAAAGATGAGGTTGGCCCACATTTTAAAGTTGAATGCCAGATAATTGAACACCATAATATTATGTTCCATTATCTTAATATCAAATTCTATCAGTTACAACTTACTGGATTGATTGTAGTGATTGCAAGTTCATTAAAACACTAAGTTCACATGAAGGATGTACATACATTGGAATGATGTTAGTATGTGGTATGATGATACTTGAATGTTCTAGATGCCAGAATCTGAATTATGTTTTAGCAACAATTATTACCATAATATACCCTGTTGAAGACAATGTTAAAAGTTAATGTGGGCATATATAGAACAACTAAACCATGATATACATATTCTATCATAACTCACACGTACAAACATTGCATAATTTTGAAGAAATGCATCTGACCATTTCCATGTGTGTAGCACATCAGATTATCTTTTACATTGGAATGTTTTTAGTATGTGGTATGATGATACTTCAACGTTTTGGATGCCAGGAATCTGACTTATGTTTTAGCAATGATTGTTACCATAATATACCTAGTGAAGACTGATAAAAATAATGCAAGCATAAATAGAACAATTGCAATGGTTTTTTTTAAATGGACTTGTAATTTTATTCAAAAGTGCGGAAGGTGTAAGTTGCACTCATCAACCCTTGTTGGTCACCTTGGTTTGCATCATCTTTCCTCGTATGAAGAAGTGAAAGGTCGGACTCAGGAAACCAGAAGAGGAGGATGTGTTTCTAAAGGCATTGTCAATGTTGCCTCCGAGATTTGACTTTAATAAGCCAAAATTAATAACCAACGACTTCAAAAAGAAGCTCATGATGAGAGGTTTCAATTTGGTGTACGCTGGAGCTCTTGGGGATGGATGATACTTCAATGTTTTGGATGTTAGGAATCTGACTAATTTTCTAGCAACAATTGTTACCATAATATACCTAGTGAAGACTAATAAAAAATAATGTAGGCATAAATAGAACAATTGCAATGGTTTTGTTTAAATGGACTTGTAATTTTATTCAAAAGTGTGGAAGGTGTAAGTTGCACTCCTCAACCCTTGTTGGTCACCATAGTTTGCATCATCTTTCCTCATTTGAAGAAGTGAAAGGTCGACTAAGGAAACTAAAAGAGGAGGATGCATTTCTTTAGGCATTTTCGGTGTTGCCTCCGAGATTTGGCTTTAACGAGCTAAAATTCATAACCAACGACTTCAACGAGAAGCTCGGGTCGGGAGGTTTCGGTTCGGTGTACGCTAGAGCTCTCGGGGATGGAACCGTGGTCACGATGAAGCAACTGGAGGATACCTCACGGGTTATGGTGAGTTTCGAACCGAGATCGAATGGTGGGAAGCTTGATCCACGCCAACCTCGCTCGTGGAGTCAATTAGCGCCCGAGGAGAAATTTTTAGCTTTCTTCTAAGCCTATATCAAAACAAGGGATGGAAATTCACCAAAGAATAATAGATACATGACTTTTGCCAAACTCCACAACCTTTTCCATCATCATCCCAGCCTATGCCGAAATGGGAGCTTTAAAGCGTAACATGGACATCTATTAAAGTATAATGGAAAGTTGATTTTTGTTAGATGTAGTTGCAAGTGTCGTGGTAGACATGTATGCAAAATGTAGAAACCTACACAAGGCATGTGAATTATATGATAAAATGCCTTAATGGGATGTGATCTCATGGACTTAAATGATCGTAGGATATCTATAAAATGGGTTTGTTGAAAATTCCTTCAAAACTTTTAGGCGAATGCATTCGCAAATGTAAACTCATCCTCTACAACCTTTGTTAGCATACTCCCTTTCTATACCAATATGGGAACCTTAACACAAGGTATGATCATCCATCAAAGCACAATGGAAAGTGGATTTTTGTTTGCAAAATGTCTCAAAAAGATACCGTCTCATGGAATGCCATGATTGTAGGATATGCACAAAATAGCTCGGCTCGATAATGATGCTCTCAAACTCTTTGAGGTATTAAAGCACTCTAGAATGTAACCTAACCATTTAAGCTTTGCTTATTTATTCTTTGCATATTTCATCTCATTTAATTTCTTGGAGAGCTAATATGTTAAAGCACTTAGTTGTTCTTTCAATCTACTTTGATGTCAACACTTCACACTCACTAAATTCTTGAGAGTGAGTGTTAGGAAACTTACATGTCTCACTTGTATTTGTAATCGATTATTACAAAATTAGATATTATTTAACATCCCTTCCGATGTACTTTGCAACATTTGTTTTGGCTTTAATAGAAAATTAGAATTGTCAATCACACTCCTTATTAACATCAACTACAAAAGTAATAACTATCCCTCCTTATTAACATCAACTACAAAAGTAATAAATATCCTCTAAATCAAATAACATATATCGTTCAACGTCACATTGCATTGTACACATGTGATTGCTAGTATAATAAGTATATTATAATAAATGCATCTGTATGAAATACATCAATAAATATCAATTTCAAGGTTTTTAGGTTTGATTTTTACATACCTTTATAATCAACTTCTTTAATTTCGTTATCAATTTCTCATTGCTTTCGTGGCAAATGGAATCATTTAGTTATGTGATTGTGTCGAGTCAAAAATATATATTCAAGAAAATCATACTCAAACATTACTACACCGCCAAGATATTAGTATTTTTTATTGACTTCTCCATGAAAAAAGAAACAAAACTATTTAATTAACAATCCAATAGAATTCAAATTCATGAATGAATTGTCATGTGACATTCAAATAAACATCAAATTCAATGTCGAGAATAAAAGTGAACAACGAACTCCATTACAACCTTGCCTGCCATTATAGAACGCCTCTCGGTGTAATTATCTAAAACTTTGAATAATTAACAACATAAGTTAAATCAATCTCTAGGGTTGTGCTCACTTATCCTCTATCATCACTTTAGGTGGTCCAAGTTGTGGATTTGATTTTTGATTTTCCCGCAACATGTCGAGTGGGGCATATATATATAAGTTATTAATTAGTTGTCATGCCCACAAATTTACAATCCAAAAAATTCACTAAAACCCGTGGTAAATTTTTTAATGTATAACATACAATTACCAAGAAGGACAACATCTCTTAACTCTCGTCTACTACACGAATGAGAAACCTAAATAACAATAACAATTATATGAGTACCCACCCACCAAAGTCTCACCAAGCACAATTAGAGTGGTCAACATAAACTACAATAACTTGTACACATCTCCTCCTTTGGAGGTCTATGGACCAACACTATTTCATCTTCATAATGAGTACAAATGATGGTCATTATAATCATTATCGAGTCTAATCGAAAAGGAAATATTAAGAAGACATTAACCCAATGGATTTGATTAATCAGTTCCCTTAAAAATAGCTATAAATTAGGCCTACCTTACAAATGTAAGGTGACTTAAGGCACATGGATCCATGGGAATCTTTTCCCACATGATACAAAATAACACTAATCTTTTACTATTCAACTAAAGGGTATACATGATAATATGTATTTGATAGTAGTCCCAATTTTGAACAAGTATGATAACACATTAATTATGCCATAACTTTCTTATTCATAGAAGACTTAGCATTATATCTAGGAATATAATGGTAAGCTCTATAAGAGTTGATATGGCTCTAAGTTATAACATTCATTCATGGATTTACAATGGGATTTTACAAGGGTTACATTCATGAAAGTGCCTAGAATATCGTTAAAAAAATCCTCCATATCAAGCTTAGCTTAAGTGGTATAAAATCAAAATATTTTCACTAGTTGTATTTTACCCGATTTAAGGTCACATCAAGTATTATGGATCAAGTGAATAATAAATTTCAACCAACATCTAATTTATCCTAATCATCTAACACATCACATGACTAATCATATTCCGATGATGATACAAATTCCATTAAAAGCAATAATGATGCCTTATGTGGTAAACATTAAGAAAAATAAGCAACAATACACAATTGTATTTCATTTCATATTCAAATCCAACTTTACAATCCTTTTAATGGTATCAACAATTCATGAAAAATCCATAGAAGATATAATCCTATAATAAAGCCAACCAACCATGTTATTGCTACAAACCCTGATACCTACAAAACACACGTCACATGGAAGTTGGCATGACTCCCATCATTTGATATGACAAGATATCATAATATTTTCCTTATCCTTGAAGAACAACGAGAGAGAGAGAGAACATAATAGAGCTCGTTGTTATTATACACAATCAATCATTTTCAGTTCATTCAAATTCTAGAAATAAAGTAAAGTAGGTTATGGGAAGACATTTTCATCACACATTTTACATTTTCGTTTTTTCCTAGAGAGAGAATAAGGAAAGAGATAAAGGATTGGCTTTAATAAATATAAACTTTCCAATGTTTTTCTAAGCTCTAAAGAGAGTGTTTGATGAGTTTTTGCTCTTGTTCCAAGTTAATGAAATAGTATGCAAGAAAACAAGAAACTCCAAAATATGGGAGGGTTTAAGGCTACCTACTAATGTGTGATGATGATGAAGATGAGATATGGGCACAAAGATCCTCTTTGCGGTGAGCTCGATAACCTACACAACAAAGGGACAACTAGACAAGAAAAATATTAGTAGATTAAATGGTGGGTTGCCTAACAAAATTCAATCCCAATAAGTGATAAACTTCCTAGGGAGGATGTTAATCCATTTTGATTAAAAGATTGATAAAAAGATAAAAGATCGATAGCATGCCGAATTACCATAATGAAATAGAAATCGAGATATATTAGATCACGAGATCGATAATGCAGATGGTGATAAAATTGAGATAAGTGAAAATAGACCTAATCGGTCGATGGCAACCCAAAATAGACAAAGGCAATCCATGAAAAATGCAGCAGCGTAAATCAAAAGTTGTGTAGAAAAAATCTGGAACTAATTCTTTAATGTTGAGATGTCCTTAATCTGATGCGAAACGAGGAAACAAAAATGATGCAAGAAATAGATAGAACCGATGAGAATATAATGGATGTAGATTGGATCGATGGTGACCAGGGGGCATATCTAGGACAATCGATGGTAATTGAGGCCAAAAATGTTGATATCTAGGGTGTCGGATAGGTAGATCACGAAATAGAGAGATTTGAGCATTGAGGAGGCTAAAAACAAATGACAAATAAGGTAGAATGTAGGAAACATAGTTGATGTAGATTAGATCAATAGCAATCGAGGCTAGATTAGGTTTAATGAAGCGTGATAGATGGCATAAGGGCTATGAGGAAGAATCAAAGAAGGTTGATATGATGGCTGATTTTTGTGACAAAGAACAAACTGTAAAAATGATAAAAGATGATGAAACAATGGTAGGGCTCCAGTGAAATCCAAGCTCTAAATCTAGAATTGTGGCAAACAAGGGCTCCAAGATTACTCCAAATTAATGATATAAGCTCGTAAAAGAGAAGGAAATAAGATAAGCTCACAAGAACTCGAATATCCAAAATTTCATCCTCTCGAGGAGGGGTGGTAGTGGTATATTTATAGGGTCAACGTCACCGCGATCGGGGATAATCGTTTATTTGGGAGGTGGAGATGATGCACAACTCAAGACAAGAGGTCCTAATGAGGTTAAATTAGGGTTTTGAGTTGTTTAGGCGGTTAGGGTTGCATAGGGATGATAAAAGGTAGTTGGATAGTGGAAAGGCATTGAATGATGGAAGATGAGAGTCTAGGGAGAATAAAAGGGGTTTTTAGGGATGTGATTAGGACAATAAGCACGATTGGGGATAAATAAATGTGATTAGGGGTAAAATATTGGGGATAAGATAATGATGGGATTAAGATAGGAAAATAGAGAATTAGATGAAATAAATGAGATTTAGGAGGAAGACAAATTTGAATATGAAGAGGGGTGTGTATGTGTAAGATGAAGACAAAAGGAACCAAATGTGGGATGGGGACAATTGAACCAAAATTTGGTGTTTACATTTGCCCCTTTTTTTCAAGTGGGTTGTGTTAAGCAATTTGTGAGACAAAGACCAAAAGTCATAGGATATGATGGTTGAGGTGTTCCCCTCAAACTAGGGATCGATGTGTGAAGAAGAATCGATTACTAGGTTGAAAGAGATAGATGGAGAAAGGGAGGAAAGATGATGGAAAGATGAGAAAATATGCCCTAGGCAGAGAGTGATTTGACCATGGCGAAAAGGATAAGATAAACAAAAATAAAAATAATTATGGTAGTGATCTTAGAAAGACATGAGTATAGAACATAACATAGCCTCAATGAAGGTGTTGTTATATCCTACTGACTCCGTGAGTCAAGAAAGAACAATACAGGATGGATAAAGATGGTACGAACCTTAGAAATACATCGGTAGGGAACAAAACAAGGCCTCAACAAGGTGACATTAATGTCCTACGGACCCATGAGTCGACATGGATCACTGCGAGATGGAGGGACTTTGATAGGAATCCACTCGGATGGATGTGCAAGATATGGGACCATTAGGTCAAAGGAATACATAAAAGGTATGTGCTAAATGCAAGGATGGTCAAGATAGTCGTTTGACAAAGTACGAGCAAAGAGTATGTGTTATCCTTCAAATACGAGGAAGTGAACAAATGTGTCTCATGGTGGCATGGAGATGGAAAAGATGGCCACAAAGGTGGACTTAGGATGAGATATAGTGCCTCGAAAGCGAACACATAAATGGCCACATAGTGGGTGACTGACAAATATGATTAAGGATGCAATGTAAGGTAAGATGATAGGTAAAGATAGCAAGATAGGCCATATAAGGCATGTAGACTAATGTGTTATGGGTAACACACAAGCCAAAAGTGGAAGGAAATATAATTTGGAGAAAGAGATTGAATAAGATGAGATGAAAGATGAACAAATAGGGTTGGGTTGCCGATAATTGGGTAGGTCGAAAACAACTTGGCTTCGAGGCGGCGATGTCAAACTAGGTTGGCACCTATATAAGTGACAAAGACGACCAATAAATCTCATTTGAATGACACGATTTGGTGATGAGAGAGCTCTAAGTGATAGAAAAGTTTGAGATTTGAGTGAACTAAAGGACAACGAGGGGGAAGGAAGTGTTAGAGGTCTTGAAGAGTGGTAAGTGTCAAAATTTTAGCTTGGTTTTTATTTTATTAGATTTTTTGAATTTTTATTTTATTTTTTAGGATTTTTGATAGGAGCCTAAGGCCAATCGGTGATGACTAGGCCTAGTGTCATCGACCGAGGGTAAGTTAGCGTCGAACGATTATGGTTGGCATCGATTGGGTAAATGTAAGATTGTATTGATGAAACATGATGATTTTGGATGAGAGGATTTTGAAGGATGTTTGTTTGATGGGTTCTTGCAGAGCTCAAGACACCTTGTACTTGTGAGATGGAGTCGCAACCATGTTAGGGATGATTACACCTGATGTGACAAATGTCGAGTGGGATCACTTGGATATAGTTGGATTGGATGAGTTCGCCACTATCGAGGGTGCCTAGAGATACGTGGGCTGATTATAGCATTGATAGACATATAGGATCCAAAGACTAACACCTTCAGGTTCTATACAAGTGAGATGATGATCACATTAGAGGATGTGTATCATATTTTGAGATTGTCGATTGAGGAGCACCCATAATGCCTATATTGTAGAGGGAAAGATGTATGCACTAAGATAGTTATTTGGAGAAGAGGCCCCTCACATTAATTTTGTATCTAGGGTGTTTCATATTGAGACGCATTATCATCCATTGGCATTTGGGAACTTACTAATATGTTTGGTGATGATGGTGATATCTTGTTATGCACCCGCCAAATTCAAGTGGGATGAGATTCCCATGGGCACTAGTGGTGGTGGTGGCATATATTATTGAGCACAAGAAATGTTTTCATTTGTTGTAAAGAGGAGATCTGGATTGGATGTGTGCTTTTTGTTGCATTGTTGGGCCTACGAGCATATAGTTGTGGTGAGGTTGTCGGGGCTTCCATTGATTACAAAGGATCATATAGATTTTACACATTGGGTTTACTCTGATGGAGAGCTGATCGGGCTTATGGATATAGGGGAGCGGGAGAGGATTGGTATGCGAGAGATATTTGGGAGTCTTAGGGTGGATGATGTCATATAGAGGTCATGTAGATGGTTCCTTGCATGGTCGGTGTAGATATCCAACCTACGACAAGTGAGATGGGTATAAGGGTAGAGGCCGAAGATGGTGGAGGCTATAGAATATCCATGAGTGATGTCGCATATGAATTGGTGTAGATGGTGCCTTAGGTGCCAATCGGATACATACGAGATGAGGCGAGAGAGGGAGTTTCCCAATCGGTGATGGTCAATCCATTGGTGGAGGCGACATATGTAGAGTATATAGATGAGGATGATGTAGGGTTTACGAAGGGTACATCGAGTGGGAGATTTAATAGTGGGAGGCCCGTAGAGTTGAGGAGGCAATGCGGGTAGGAGAGGGGAGGTAGTGCTTATAACAAGAGGAAAGGTGAAAGCACCTATAGGAGGTGATGGAGGCGCAATGACGAAGATAACAACTGCTACAAGTAGAGTTAGATGTGGCTCGGCAAGAGTGAGATAATATGCTTTAAGAGCGATATGTAATACGTCGGAGAGAGACCTAGTTATCCAACATAAAGATAGATACTGAGAGGCGGAGGGAGCCTTACGAGATAGATACGGTGATACGGGTACTCCTTCCAAGGTGACTGGTGGAGTGACACAAGGATGTGCACAAGGGACTGAACAAATGGATCCACCTAGTTTTGTGACACTAGATTAATGCCAGGCTCTAGGAGAGGAGGCACACTACTATGAGCATTTACACCTACCTGATGTGTTGCGTTATGCAACACATGTGGTTGGGAAGAGGAGGTCAACACAATAGACAACCTCATGGAGTACAACGAGCGTAGCGTAGCTAATGCACGATGGTGAACAAAGAGGATAAAGCGAGAGGACAAGGTATATTGCCCTAGGAGGCGAGTGTTGGATTCTGTGTTCGCTGAGTAGTGGGTGAACATTGTATAGATATAGATTTTGATGTATAGATTTTGAGATAGATAGAGCCTAGTTGAGGCCTATCACGAGATGTATAGATATTTTGGATGATGTGATTATATATACATACATACATGTGTGTGTGTGTGTGTGTGTGTGTGTGTGTGATTTTGTCATGATTTATATGTGTTGTGTTATTTAGATGAGTAATTTGAATGTGATGTTGATTAGATTATGGATGTGAAAATGATTAAATATTGATTTAGATATTATGTAATGTATGGATTAATTTATATGATGCATTTGATTAGATTAGATGTACGATTGGCATGATGGTTTTCATAATAGATATTGATGATGTGATGATGGGATAGACATGATATGATGTGATGGTTTGTAGGTCAGAAATGGTGGACTGGATGTAAGTTAGATGTTTTAATTGGATTGAGTATGAGATAAGATGGTGGGATTGGATTGGAATGGATGTGATAGATAACATGTGACCCCGAGAGGGTGATCCAAATATAGAAAAGTACACTTGATCATAGTAAGGAGCATGTGTATTATGGATTCTTTTGGATTGGATTGGAGGTAAAGCATGAAAAAGAACACGAACAAAGCGATGCACTTGTAACCTATGACATGTGTTAACACATAACCTATGATAGTCACATATAAGATCATGGGGGGAAGATGAAGGATGTTCTTATACACCCACTGTAGGCACAACAAGGGGTTTAATTGTAACTTGTACGGAGAGAGTAGTTTCTCCTTAGGTGGTTGTCCTAGGTCTATGCCCTGACTCTTAGAAATATTGCGGAAACGAGATAAATGCGAAGTTTAATTTTTAATGGGAAAGTGATTAATGTGGGAAGCTTTCTAGGATGATTGCTTTTGGATTTTACTTTTGATTTTCATAGTTAGAAGGTTGATAAATGCGGGAAGCCTTTATTGCCATGATATAAGTAACCATCATTCGATGGAGTGGTCTACCATTAGGAATTTTTGCTTTAGATGGCGGGATAAGATGATAACTATCCTTCGAGGATCGAGTCATACTTTTGAAATTATTTGCTTTATATGAACAATTCTCTTCAAGGAGTAGTGTCTTTTTTGGATAAGATAACTTTTTGATGAGCATCCGTGATTTTTGACTTTTATAATGGAGTGACAGATAGCCAAATAGACCACTCGGGAAGGGAAGTAGTGTGTACAAGCTACGCATGCGAACCCTTATTATGGTTTTAATAAGCATATAAGAAGGACACAAATGTAATGATTGTAGGGATCCTACCTAGAAGGAAGAACTTGTCCATAATGAATATGTTATGAGCATAGCCATGGTGCCCATATTCAAGGTCATAGATAGGATTGTGAGGAAGACCGCATGATTTTAAATCATTACGATGGAAGAGGAAGAAGGATAATGATGGAAATAGGTTCATTAATGTGACTAAGATCACATTAGTAGGTGTGTCAACAGTGAAAAAGGCCACATCTGTAACACATTAAGAGGTTATGTTTCTAGTTTACCATCAAGAGAGGCCAAATGATAGGCATCGGACCCATACTTATGAGTGATAATGTATGGTCCAATCCAGATTTGGAGCAAACTTTCCACGTTGGCTCCTTTCCAGAGTAGTGACGTTATGATTTTCTTTTAAGACAAGGTCATTAATGTTAAAGTCATGTTCTTTGATGTGTTTGTTATAAAGCGCGCTTAATATCGTATTGATAGACATGATGATGTTAGATGAAGGTTAATAGGAGTTCATCTAATAGTTCAAGTTATCTTATATGTTCTTGGCGATAGTCCTTGTCGGAGATGAAGTCGTGAAGAGAAAAACGCAAGGATGGGATTTGAACTTCAAGAGGAAGAACGAATTCAAAGCCATAGACTAGAGAGAAGGGAGTAGCCCCGTAGAGGTGTGGATGTTAGTCCGATAGGCCTAAAGAGCAAAGGGGATATGAAGGTGCCAATATTGACCTGCCTTATTGACTCACTGGGCACTCATGACCGCGAAAGTGGTCAAAACCTAGTTTTTACTTGTGTTGCGATGTCGTAAATATTCCCTATCGATCTTTGTCCCTCCTTGATTTCCGAAGGTACCTTTAAGTTATAAACCCCACAAAAGCACATAAAATCTAAAAAAGAAAGATGCAATATGGGAGTCGATCGACTGACCCAAATAGGTCACGACATAGTGAACTTATGGCGAGCGTTACACTACATCTCGAGACTCCATGTAGTTCTTGTGAATGTGCGTAGAAATTGTGTCCTTGCATGCCCTTGCGCAAGTTACATTTGATAATGAGCTAGATTTGTTAGAATATGCAAATTTGTGTATGGAATAGAATGAACTTCCCCTTATTATGTAGTGTATGCAAAATATTAAGTCCCTTGTCCCTTGAATGGATGCCTAATGAATGCTTTGAAGTGTTTTAGGTTCTTTTTGAATGCAAGCTTAGATGATAGTAGTAATGCATAGAGCTTGGTCCCTCATTTCAAACACATAACTATGTATTTATATGATTGTCTTAATTGAATATTGTAATTGACAACTAGAAGGCCGACCCATAAGTAGAAAAGATGCCCAAAAGATAAAAGAGACCCACAGGAGCGAGCAAGATAGAAAAGGGTTAGGGCGCTGGAGGGGACAAGGCACCTAGGCACGATTGTCCTTGTTGGGCGCCGGTGTCTGAGTCATAGAAGATAAATAAGTATACTATCGACTAGGTTGTAGGGTATGTAATACATAAAAGGTAGCAAGAAATAGAGAAAAGAGGCCAAAGATAGTTGTTAACCACTTTGATTTTCTTACTTAGGAATCATGTAAATGCTTGCATGCTTTTAAGACCTAGAAATGTACCCAAGTGCGTGATTTTGTGTCTACAAATAGAATGGTGACATTAAAAAAACATGGATTGACGAGACTAATAAGGTTGAGCCCTAACTATGACAAAGGCCATAGATATTGATCCGGCTTAAGGCCTAACTAGGGATACATATGAAATTGGAATGTTCTTTAGCACTTAACACACTTTTGAAATATTCACACACAATCCTGGTTGAGGGTGGACCAAAGAGTAGCCCATCCAAATAATACATTTGGCAACAACCAAACCACTAAAGTGTCCACCACAAATGTTGTCGTGGAATTCTGGATACCTCGGAAAGAATCAAGGGATTTAAGGATTCTACCATTTTGACGTAGAATATGGGAAAATGGATCATGTAAGTGCTACGGAAGGTGGAGGACATTGTTGATCGAGTTCAGAGTCCTTTGAAGGTTTGTTAAGCATGCTTTTGCAGGTTTTAGGATCCATTAATATTTTTAAAATTTCATTTGTACTTGCAAATTTGATTTTTAATGGATCATATTGTGTTTTACTTTGATCCGGAGACGTAGGCCCGATTAGTGGGTGAACTCCATTTTCAATTTTGGTGTTTAGTGTTGAGTTTGCATCAATTTCATTATGGTTATTTGCATATTTAAATTATATTTTTTATTGATCTTGGGTGTAATTATAAATTTTACACACTTTCAAAAAAATTGTATTGGATCCTTTTGATTATACAAATTGGAAATGATTAGTGAGTTTGAAATCAAATTTTAGATTCGAGTTTTTAAGAACACGTTTAAATATATTTTAATCAATTCTTATTTAATAAATTCGGGAAAATGATTATTTTTAAAAGTATCCATTTGTAAATTGAATTGTAACTTGAAGGTTTCAAAATGATTTATGGGTCACTTAGCCTCAACTTATCATAAAGTGTCTTTTGACATGTGGGTCCATCCACCTTCTATCACCATTTCATAATATTTGCAATGTGAGATCCTACTTCATTGGATATGAGATGCCCGCCATGACTTCCCGACTACTTTGATCAATAGGAAAGCACACCAAACTCATCACAAATATGCTTGGACATTTCCCTAATATCGATGGGAGAATTCCCATAATTGTGTAAAAAGCAAGTGAAGAAATCAACTCCCAAATTTCACTTTGCAAATTTCCATTTCTTTAGCTTATCACGCAACCACGGTTGAGTATCCTTTTCCTTAAGATTGAAACTTGCATCTATTTGCAAGGCAATTTGCATGACAAGCCCAAACTTGAGACTTGTGATGGATGAATTTTTAAGTAGTGTTAGCCAAGCCAATATCCCATCCTCTAAATGATCCCTAACCTCTTTGGTAGTTGTGTACCCTCTTGAGAAGTAGGGTCTTTCGTAACCCACTCTTGCTTACAATGTCATATCTATGTCTATCATTCAAGACCAACTTTCAAAGAACTAAAAGTCTTTCTCTTGCACGTGAACCAAAGGCTCCCAAATCATCTTGATCCTTTTGTGTTGGTAACCCGGACCATTCTGTTGCGTAGTATTATCTAAAACTGTCGATCTTGTTATTTATTTGCCCTTTGTCGCATATTATCAATGTTTGATAGATTTTACTTGTGGTCTAGAAATCACAAGAGTTGACATTACAAACAACAAATTGTAGCACACCCCCTTTTCCTTGAAATGATTGCAAAAATGGCTTGTGGTCCATATGTGCCCGATTCTAAGAAAGAAGACTTTTACATAGGTACCTCCCAACATTTTCCGCACACCTAGACTTTTTCTCTCTGTTATCGCTAAATTTGACTTTGCAAAATTAATAAACGCGATTTTCAAAAAAAAATCAAAATTGTTCTTTCACGTGATTTATCACCCTCATTGTGATTATTTTGTTCTCGTGATTGTTTTGGTCTTCGTTTCACTCATTTGAGTGAGAGAACTCCCCATTAGGTCATAAATTGCAATAATAATTAATTAATATTTAATTAATTTATTACCCTTTATTTGATAAAATCAATTTTATTGATTTTTGGGTTTTTAATTAAATAAATATTAATATAATATTTATTAAAAATCAATCGACAAGTTTTTATTGACGGGGAAAATAAAGGTTTAACTTCCAATTGTTGGGGATGCCAAATTCAATTCCCTTACCCGATTTCCCCTTTCCTAGAAAATTCTTCTTATTTCCCTGCTTGTGGGATTTCTTCTCACGATTGCCAATCAACCGAGGTTGTGCAAACAGTGCAAAAATCTCTCGATCTCCCACATGGGGAAATAGGGTGGGGATTGTCGACTCCGCCTTGTCATTTCCGCTTTAGAAAATGAATAATATTTTCTCCCTTTTTCCCTGGCAATTAATACCACTACCCCAAGGAAGAGGAGTCATTTATTTTAACGGGAAGGGGGAAATGGTTACGTGGAAGCTTCTTTAATTCCCGTAACCATTTCCCCGTGAAACTAGTTGGAAGAAGTTTTGCCTCTTATTTCTTTTAGGGGAACGAGAGTAATTGAGTTTTCAATAAAGTAAGTTTAGCTAGCTGATTGAAGGAGGAAAAATCCACTTTTACACATACTCACGCAGAGATAAAGGACATATCAAAAAGATCATGCATTTGCCAAAAGACAATTAAAAAATCCAAGTGGGAAAGGAAAAGAAATCAATCTCCACGCATTGGCTAAGGAATTGTTCACACAAAGTAAAGGAAACATGTCACGTTGGAGGAATATTAGTCCAAGAAGAAAATTTCCACTCCAAGGTTTTGAGGGAGAATTCAACACACGGCCCACGTGTTGGACGTTAGAGGAAGTCCACGCATTGGACTAAGTTGGAGCAGACCCACGTTGCCTTGGAGGAGAGCCTAGGCAAACAAGATTGGCCACGCATGATCAAGGCAACACAACCAGGAAGAAAATAGGCCCATGCATCCATTGTGAACGCATTGATCAAAGCATTTCCACCACGCATTGGTCAAGGTCATGTAGTCCAAGAACCAAACATGCCACGCAGGGTAGAAGGATAAAAAGGCAAAAACAAAAGCCATGTAGGGTGGAGAACACAAGTCCACGCATTGGTAAAGAAAAGATCAACCACACATTACCCAGGCTATTGTTCGCGTCGGTCAAAGATTAGCCACACTAGTAATGCAATACAACCGCACATTTGTCAGAAGAAGGCCACGCATTAGTAGAGTTAAGGTAACATAAGTCAGAAAAGAAACAAAAATATATGCCCAGCGTCTTTGAAGAAGATCCTCCACACCATTAAAGGTAACACCACTCGGCGAGCAGCCAAAACACATTTCCAAGCACATTTTGAATGTAGCCAGAAGTGAAGATAAGACCATTGTCCACGTTTTAGGTGGAAATAAATTGTCCATAGTATAAAAATGTATTCATCGAGCAAAAGTAAAAAAAGATTTAACTGCATTCACAAGAAAATACACACATTGACAAGTCGGAGAAATTCTTATCTTGAAAGCAACTTGAATCGAACAATATAAAGAAACAATGAAATAAAAATATTAAAATTGATATGATCGAAATATTAAAATCGGAGATTTTTTTAAAGTAATAATATTATTATTATTACCCGATTTGGAACTCGAGCTTAGTCTCGATATGTTTGTATTGACATTTTAAAAATTGTAATTCGGGATCAATAATAATTATTATTGTTATTTTAAATAATTATTATTATTATAAATTAAACGAGCCATATTCTTCTTGTGTAAAAGGTGGTTCGGAGACTGAGACCCAACATTGTTTTGCGAGCCTGAGTCATTTTTTTGTAAAATTCATAATGGCCGAAAAATCTAATAAATCATAGGAAAATTGAGGAAGCCAGTGGAGAAATCAAATAAGTCTGTGCTCAAGTACAAATTCCAAGGAATCATCCCTCCCAATTCTATCAAGTCTCAGTATCGACAATATCAAATCTGAATATTGGTCACATCAATGTGCAATAATTTTGTGATCGAGTTAAAGCTGAAGGCAAAACCATATTCTCGAATATGCTCTACCATAATGGTCTACCCCAAGCGGTGACATTTGCAGCCTCGGTGCGATTCCCAGAGCCCGGTTATCGCATGCCTTGTGAGCATTATGATCAGAAACGAGGAATTTATAAAGATAATTGAGCCTTTCCTCTTAATCACACGAGCACATTGAGGAATTCTTAGCATACCTAACTTCCTGAGAATGTTGACATCACTCAAAAGTCAAAGCACAAGATTTTTGGGATGAAGAAACCCTTATGTGAAGAAAGATGGTTAGTAACGATTGGTTAGTGCCCAGGGGCCTCGAGTTGATTGGCTTCTAAGGAACCTGTACCGCATTGAGTTCGTGGAGGAAATCGTGGACATGATCACTCTCTGAGTCGAGTCTTCGATCTACCCTCCGCAAGATTTTCCACCCATGGTTGTATGAGTTTATCATACCATTCTTGTCGAGAGAGAGTTTGTGGATTGGGCCAACATCATCGGTGATACCCTTCACAAACAATTGATCAAGTGAAGATGATGGATGTTTTTGCATAACATCATACCCGACTTATGCGGTGGCTAGAATAAAGTTATTTTTATGGTTATTGTTATCCCGTAAAATTGGCAAGGGTAATTTTACAGATAACCCTACCAAAATTTTGTTCCGGTCCCTCGTCAATACCCCTTGCGTTCGGAACGTTGCAAAATCCCTTCCCGGGAAATCTAGTTTTCCGAACTTAGCCATTTTTGGTCTTTTTTGGTCGGGCGCATATAATGACTATGCAACATCAAGTTTTCATGTGCCCCCTTTAAATCCTTTGGTGCATGCTTTCTCGTGTCAACAGGTGTTTTGGTGCGCCTCGCTATGTTGAGTCTTCCTTGCATGCGCCAAGGCGCATGCGCCTTCATGTCAACAAAACTTTTGTTGCACCACTTTTTGGTGTGCCTAGGGCGCACATATTCCTCTGTCAACACCACTTTTAGTGCGCCAAAGGTGCACATAACTTTGTGTTGGCAAGCGTTTTGATGCGCCACAGGGCGCATGTTTTCTTGTGTCGACAGTGCTTTTCATGCGCCACTTGAAAAAGTTGGTGGCGCATTTATTGCCACCTCACCTATATATAGGTGCGTCTGCACTGTCATTGTCATCCGACACAAATCACGTGATTTTTCTCTGTACCTACCAGCGCACCTGCCCTGTCGTTTTCAAATCGCTTTGTGGACCCGTTTGCACATTTCTTCGTTATATATCCTGGTAAGAGGTCCTCATTGCTTCTGTGTTTGGTGTTTTGTTTATTGGCTGCTTGCTGGTTTGGATTGAGTTAAAAGAGATTGTCAAAACATGAGCTCCCCATCCTCCTTGCTGTTTTTCTCTACCCATGCTTTTTCCCCCCTCTTTCCAGATCTGCTGGTAGGGGAAACTCTGTCCTAAAAAATGGCTTGGAACTCTCTGAATAAGCTTCTTCATAACCCAAATGAACCCTTAAAAAGGAGCTTAACCACATGCAAATCCCTCAAAAAAAGAATCATGACTTGAAAAGAGGCACTGTTTTTTTTCTCCTTTGGCGCATCTGTCACCCCTGCAACATGATAAACAGTCGCGCCAATGGCGCACATTCCTTGCGTGTTACATAATGAACAGTTGCGCCCTAATGGCGCACTCCCTTCGCTTGTTGCAATCGCTTTCCCTGCGCCCTACTTGGTGCACTCAACGCATCTGTTGCATCATTAATACCCGCGCCCTTTGGCGCACCCTGCATATATGCAACATTCAAATCATATGCGCCAAAGCACAACTGTTAAAACGGCGCAGGCGCATCCATCGTTGCAACGACATCATGTTATGCAGACCTTCTATGTGCCATGCCAAGTTCTCCTATGGCGCATGAAAAAATGATGTTACACGCATTATACCTGCGCCCTTTGGCGCATCCTATACCCATGTAACATGAAAAATATCTGCGCCCTTTATAAAATATATACACATGGCGCAGGCACACTTGTGCTTACAACAACAAAATGCAATCTGCAGTGTCCATGCGCCATGCGCCCTTTTGCACTGATTTATCCCTTGCAGCCCTTTCCTGTGTGCCTTACCTTACTATTTAACCTGCAACTGCACGTGTACATGCGCCCTGCGCCCTGAGGCCTTAAAATTGCTAACTCTTCTTTCTGTCAACGCTTTAATGGAAGATCGAACAGCTAACATGACCTTCCTGCATTGTGTTTCCCTTCTTCTCCTTGCAGATCAAAAACTGAGTTCAGAGTTACATATGTCAACATCAAGCAAGAGACCTACCAAATCTAAAGGCAAGGCCAAGCTCACAGAAGAAGAAATGAAGTATAAATATCAGAGGGTCAGGATGCCCGAATCCCAGGCAGAGTGTGACCTAGATATCAGAGACTCAGAGCTCGGACACATTGATATGGAGGAGTTCTGGGCCAGAACTAGGAAGGTCACACGAAGTCCCTGGATGGACAAATTGATAGGCAGTGCCCTACACTTTGCTGGAGGGATCCCAGTCAGTGCCGTGAATAATGAATTTATGATGGTGGTAGCCCGATGCTACAATAAAGACACAAGATGTGTCCACAATGAGAAGGGTGAGGTTATAATCAACCTCACTGCCCGCCATTTTGAAATAATGCTCGGCATCCCTCACCACCGGCACTTTGTGGCCGTAAGCCGGGAAGACTGCATCAAGGCCTGGGATGACAATGAAGATCAGTGCATGCAGCTGATGAACGAGGTATATTTGAAGAACAAAAAGGTGGTGACTCGGTGGCCACAAGTCATTCATCGTAGTGACTTTTCAGAGGAACTCAGCGACACCATCACGTTCCTGAGCAGAGTCTTTGGGCTTCCTGACGCCCATTATTTTCACAAGTGGATGTTCTGCGATACCTAGAGACAATGAACAAAAATGTGCCCGATCAGTGCTTTGAGTGGGCATAAATCATAAGTAGCACGATATCGGAGCAGCTACAACAACTTAACACAACGGGGAGGTTCTATATGAACTCCTACGTGGTCTATGTTGCAGCTTCAGAAAGAGACTATCCAGCTCTGATGCGGTGCGGGGTTTGGCCCCAGGTTAAGATTTATGAATACTATCCAGAGGCTGAAGGCGAAAATAGTATTCCCAGAGTTCACAAAGATCAATGATGCCTTCTTCTACGGCATCATCTGCCTCTTGAGGCCGAATATGACTCATGGTCGCACGACCAAGAGTATTGTAGCAGCTACCAAGAAGTGGGGGGCCTTGTTCACTCAATTCCCCACATTCACCTATCTGAGGGCAGTCAACTTCTTGGGGGAACCAACTAAATTGCCAAGATATGCCGGTCCCAAGTTGATCCTGCTAGAGCTGTCGAGGCAACTTATTACTTACCACGAAAAGTGTCTAAAGAGAAAGAAGGGTGGAACTCCTTTCCCCCTCACAGTGGGTAGGTATACGTGTCTCACTCACCACAAGGCGAAAGACATGTTTGCAGAACTGGAGTTGCTGAATCTGAAACATAACTTCCTAGCAAGGCCCACCTTCGACCCAAGGAATTGTCTGCCAAGGGCCAAGCTCGACCCGATCCACATCCCTCAAATTGAAGATATCTACATCGACATATATCATGAGGTTGAGCTCAGGAGGAAGGATCATTCCCACTTGGCCTTAGCAGAAATCATCCAGTATGGGGTGGCCATCGTCCCCAAAGGCTACCAAACTACTGAGCAAGAAGTGGATCAAGTGTATCTTGACACGGGTGGGGACGATTGGCCTTTCGTGGTGATTGACAGGACCAAAGCTCCTCAAACAATCGAGGAGAGAGTCAAGGAAACTCTGCGCAGAACAGAGCATTGGTGCCGAATGAATGGGCTCATCTACCTCGGAGTCGATTTCACAACCTCTCCGTTGGGCAACGCACCTCCTCGGTCGAAACAACAGCTAAAGGGAAAGAGTAAAGATAAAGAGGGTGAATCCAGTTCCACCCAAGAGGAAGCTCCTGAAAGCCCTCCTTCTGCTTCACAAGAACGGGTTGTAGTCCCGAAAAGCTCAGAAGAAGAAGCGGCGGAAGATGTTCCCATAGGCACATCCACTCAGGATGTGGCCACAACTGTAACAACTGAGGTCCCTTCTTTTCCTTCTCCTCCTCCTCTTTCCCCTCCTCGAGTGATCCAAGCGACCATTCCTTTGGTCGTCTCCTCTCCCCCTTCTTCTACTGTTCCTCCTACTTCTTCATCCATCTTCTCCTCTCTCGCGGAGCTGTCCCCCTCCATTTCTTCCCTCATCTCCGAGCTCCCTTCCCTTCCTATGACTTCCTCCCCTGCAGTATCCCTTCCTCCCGTGGGCACTTCCTCGGCTTTCCTCTCAATGCCGCCACCACGTGTCTCCACGTTTTTCCCTTCTACTACTGCAGCTGCCCCCTTCTCTGTTTCTGGTCCTTCTCCCCTAAGTCCAGCCTGGATCTCCCAGCACCTAAGTCAACAGAAAAGGAAAGTTCCCATCGCACCGATGGACTTTTCCGTTATCCCATCAAAGGGGGCCAAGAAGCAAAAGCCTATCACACGCTTCTCTCAGAGTGCTTCGGGAGAAAGGGTAATGGAGATCGCATACCCCAATCCTCTGAAAGATAAAAAGGATCTGTCTTCGACAGATTACACAGTGACTCAAGTCACAATGGGGACGTCTTCTGAAAGCCTTCAGGGAGAGGCCCTATCTGTAGTTGACGCCCTCTGCAAGAAGCTTCAAGAAGCAAAAGAAGAGAAAAGGCTACTGAAAGAGCAAAATAAACATCTGCTCCATGCCTTACAGAAGATGGGCAGTGCACCTCTCCCAATGTTGCCGCCCGCGAAAAACTCCCGAGCCTTTGAGTCAGGATAAAATTAATGAATATGCAAAGATCGGCTGAGCAGGGTATGGCAGTTTCCACCTGGAGGAGCCAGATCCTCAAGGACAGTGAATGAGTGATCGCCAAGTTCACCGATTTGTATCTGAACATCAACAAGGCGAACAAAGAACTCCAGGTGTTAGCAGGACCCATATCCGAAGAGCTGGACCATCTTTGAAATTTGCGGCGTGAGACCTTTCAAAAAATGTTCGACTGTTCAGTCGAAGATCTGGTCAAGTTTGGCATTTTCGGTCACCCCAGGGCCCTCAATAAAATCCTTTCCACTCTGGATTACCGGATGGATCAACTGGAATTCGTCCTCGAAAAGATTGATAAGGTAAAGGAAGAAGCCCTGGATGCAATGCATCAGATGGAACAAATTGTTCTAACGATGTCTCGAGGGTTGCTTACTCCTTCTTTCGCCTTAAGGAAGGTTGACGAAACCATCCAGAGATCTTGAGAGATCGTTTCCACAAGGGTTGGGTCCAGAGGTCACTTTTGACGCTTGAGAATCCATAAATAACTGTTGCTGTCGAACTTCATCGGGTTCTCAATAGAAGCGAGAGAATGAATATTCCAAACTCCCAGAGAAGCTCACAGACGAGCGGGAGACTTGCGAGGCTATCAGTGAGTGACACAAGGATCCTTCCCAGGATCAACTAGAGCCCATGATCAGCAAGTTCATGGAATACCGTGCCCAATTCCACATCTCGTCACCTGAAAGCGGCGTGGCAGAGATCCCCTTTCGGCCAGCGGGACGACGACGACGAATAATTTCTCTCTCTTCTTCGACTTTCTTTTTGTAAATGTCTAAAGTATGTTGGCACAAATGATGACATCATCCATGTTGCACCATGGGATGATGTCATCCATCAAGTTGTCAAAAGTCAACATGACTTTGAGATATTTTGTAGATTTTATGTAAATAAGTGGTTTGTTTGCTTTTGTCTTCTTTTCCTCTCTCCTTCTATATATACTTGAATACTTGTTGTATTCAAGTAGTGGATATCTTTTAGATGAAAAATAGAAGTAGGGAGAAAAGGATTTGTACTTTTTGCGAAGGAAATATTAATACAAATATTAAGACTTTGTCTTTGAATATGTGTGTTATGGGCATCTGATCTTTCTTATGTCAGATCTATGCGTTTATTCTGTTGGATCTATCTCTACCTTTTTGTCATTTATTCATCAGTATTGCTTTATTCGTTTATGCAAGTAGGTTTGGCTCTGTTTACTACCAATCCCAAAACATAAACCTTCCGACCTTTCTGCTTTGGAATTCATTTCTTTTCTCCTTTCGGATCTAATCTTTCTTCATCCCCTACTTCGTTCCTTTCTTTTCGCAGTTGGAAATACCCCTACTGGATGAGATCCCAAGACCCCTGAAACGCAGAATGTTGTGAGACTTGCACAGATTCTGCTTGGTAGAATAGCAATAAACTAGTTTCACTTTCTTTGACTCAAAGAGGGGCTATGCCTGCACACTGCTGTTGACTCGTTTATCCATAAATGCACCCAAGAACAAATTTTCGAACCAACGAAACAAAAGGAGTCATGGGTCCATTAAATAATGTCCTCCATTATTATCCAGGTGCTTAAGTTTCAAAAATAACTCTCATCATTTCAGAATAGTTAACGATGCATTCACCTTCTGCGTGATTTGAAACTTGAATTGGAATATAGAGGAAAGATTCTCCAAAGAGGCCATGGATTTCATTTCCCAATGGGGAACATGGTTTATTCAATTTTCATCCTTTTCCTACATTCATGTGAGTGGCTTTGCGAGTACTCCATGGAAGCTTCCTAAGTACGTTAGTGACAAGTGGGCATTAATGGAGCTTGCACGACAACTATTCCAAGTTCATTGTCTTCTCAGTGACAAACATTGTTTAGGAATTCATTTCCCAATCCAAATTGGGGAATACCAATGTCTAAATATCTTCAGTGCACAACTCATGGAGAAAGAGTTTTCCCTCATCACTATTCATCCATATGTGAAGAGATTCCAATTTGATATCAATGGATACATGCAAAATAAGTTTGGGGAAAAGTATCAGCACAACCCTGCCATGGAACATTTAAGGCCGCCTATTCCAACGAACACGAAGTCAAAAGGCGAGAGTTTTCCCTCCTAAACCTTGCTCAGATCAAGGCATTTCGCATCATAAACCCTCCAGATTCATTAGTGGATGATGATGAAGATGTTATTGATTCCTCATATGATGTAGTTGTCTTTACTTCATTGCCACGAATTGATTGGACCAAAAGAGATGAATTTTCTCTTGATAACAAGAATCAACCAATTCTCGAAAGAAGCATATCCTAGTATGAAAGAGAACTTGCAAAGTTACAATCAATCCAAGATCATACCTCAGGATTACAAAAATTGCCAACTCGAGGAGGTCTCCAGTTGACCAAAGCTTCTTCTCAATCAACCTCCATGCCATCTAGTCATACGCATCAAGCAAGAAAGGAGTGGTTGCCAAAATCCAATTCACCAAAGAAGGTGTCGCAAGGTGAAAAATCTAAGGGTCCTAGCCCTAGTGAAGGAAGAGAGCGTGTATCAAGATTTTCCACTTCAAGTAGAGATTCTTCTACTCACATTGTTGATAGTTCGCAGAAGCTCGTAACAAGCGATCCTTAGTCATACCTTACATAGAGTCCACTCAAGTGAAAGTAGTCCAAATATCGAAGACTTATGAACCGAAAATTCACGAAGATATTTCTCAAAATCTCCCTAATGTTCAAGAGGTAGATATTGAGGTTATTTCTTGAAATTGAGGTTGTGGAAAGGAGTCTTGTCGAATCTAATGATGTTTGGAATGATGGGAATGTTGTTTCGAATGTTGTTCTCGAATTCAAATGTCGAGGAACACGCTTTCTTTGGTGTCTACATCTCAAATCAAGAAAGAAATTTATTGAGGATTCTATGATCTATTACGAGTGTATGTAATGAAGCCTTCACTTCACTCACCTCGATTCAGGAGTTCATAGGCTGAGATCCTTGCGATCTTGCAAATGAGCAAAATCAGAGGTATTCATTAGAACATGTGGAGGAGTAATATTTACAATTGTTCAAAGACATGTATACTCTCGCCATCAATTTCTCTTTCAGCTTTCTTTGGAGCGTTGCATCAAATTAAATAACTTCTTTGACAATATTCAATCAAAGATGGTCAATCTAAATGATATGCCACGTAGGATCTTGGAATTGTAGGTGTTTTGTAAGGTTGTGCTTCGGCCAAGAGTGAACCTCCCGAGGAAGAAAAGATGTTTGAATCATTGGAAAGGTTCGAGATCCTTTCAATTGGCGAAGAGCGGTGGATCCTCATTTCAGAGGGATGAGTAGATAGCTTTTATGGTATCTAACAAAGTGGGAGAGTCCATTTCTCAAACGTTTGAGATAGGTAGACCCCATTTGATGGATAAGGCACTTGGTTTTTGTCGTATGTTTTAAAAGTTTCCTGTGGTATTTTAAAATGGTGTTATTGTTAAACCTACTTTTGACAAACTTTGAATAATTTAAATGATTTCTATTTTTAGTTGCTTTTAATAAAGTTGGTTGAAAAGTCAAAGTCACTTAGGATGCCCTATTTAATGGGCATGTAAACCCTAACTACTTTGTAATCAACTTTTAGGTTATAGAAGGATGTTAAGGGCTCATTTGTAAGGGTGACTTTGAAAGATTAGAAGAAAATACTCTTGCGTGCAAGCTTTATTTCAAAGAAAGAAAATTTGTGTTCTTTTGAGAAGACATTTTGGAGTTAATGAAATATGAACTTTGTGTCCCATTCATCGTCTCTTATAACATTTGATGTTCTTATGTTCATTAGATGTTAGTGTTTGAATATTGCATGCAAATATTATCTTGGATGTTATTATTAACACTACTAATATGTTGTTATAGTTCACAATGATCAAGCTTTGATGATCTACTTGCTCACGTGTGTTCCCTTTTATTCATTCTCGTTGAGTTGATGCAAACTTCATTTTTTTTTGTTAGTTATTTATTGTTCTTCTCCATGCAATATTAGGCTTTGTTTTTACTAACTATTGCATGTTTCTTCCATTCCTTTCCTTCGTTCCATTCCATCTTCCTCATTCACTTTTCTTTCTATCGATGTTCCAAAAAACCACCACATACAATGTTGAATGTATGGATGTAAATACGATTTTGGTTTTGATAAAGGCAACCTCACCTTCATTGAGAAGGACTTCGTTCCCACATTGTTGCATGTCATTTGCATGTGTGCAAATCCATATGCCAACAATTTTTGGCAACTCTACTAGGGATTCTAGAATCGTTAACTAGTCTTGGATCAAATCTTTATGACTATCCCCTTTACACAAGCTTCAGCTTTTCAACCGAATCTTGTGCCCAATCGAATATTTTTAAGGAACATTATTGCAACCTTCGGATAGTGGCTTGGGAAAAATGAAAAAGCATGCAACAATTTGTGGTTTGTATTGATATAGCCATTGACAGTGAGAGAAATCTACATTAAATACCTTGGAAGAAGAGCACCCATAGTTGTGGCGGAAGACCTCCTGGACATGGGTTGATCGTTTTCATCAATGTGGACCTCTTCCACTAAGGCGATAATCTGTCTGAACTATTACGGTAACTCACCTATCTTCCAACCAAATATTCTTTTTGCAAATACTCAAGAAGACATATCATCATATTTGAGGCAAGTTATTTGGGAAAAGCGCATGAGAAACTATCATTTTCATCTCACCACATCAGTACTAGATAACGAAGAAGATCAAGTTGCGAGAGTTTCTAGAGTCATTCAGAACAAAGAGCTCAAGAAAGAGAGCAAAGAGAAAAGGAAAGAGCTGATTAGAACATGTTAGTGATCCTTTCACAATAAAGATTTCAAACTGGTAGGAAGGAGGTTTACACGAGGATAAAAAGTTGAGGTCAATCAGATCCCGTTTTTGACTTTTAAGGAAAGTTTGGTTTCAAGTTATCTCCTCCAAGGAGGAACACGCCTGTAGATTTATAAGCCTTGCATCAAGTCCTGAAAGAGAAAGCAAGGAAGGAATCGTTACAAGTCAAGCACTTGTTCTTGCTCACGTTGTTTTGACTTCACATATCACCTTTCCCAAGATGGCAATTAATGTACCATGGGGAAATTCCATAGGCCCATTGGCCTTACCAACTTCACATGACCTCCCACGAGGATCGAGGAAGATTCTTCCTATGTTCAATGGAAATGGGAAGACTTCACCTGATGACCACATTTCTGCCTTCTTTGCTGCATGTGCAGTTTTGTCAATGGAATATGAAGATGTTGTTGTTCACGTCTTCATTGAAACATTGTATGACGTTTCCATAGATTTGTTTCATCATCTCCCGAATGGATGCATTACAAACTAAAATGATATCAAAACTAATGTTTGAAGACCGTTTCAATATGATAGAAGATGAACATGCCATTCTTACCCAATTATCTTAGGTGAAGAAAAAGCCAACATAACCCATGAGGAATTTCATGGTGAAGTTCAAAAAAATGGTGAACAAAGTTCCCGCCGTAGGAATTCACCCAAACCCTGACGGACAAAAATATTTCTTCATTAATGCACAACAACCAAAAGTGTGCTACCATTTGAGAAGAGCTAGAGTGGCTACTTTGGAACTTGCTCAATCTTGTAGCAATAGAAATTGAGGATGAATTAATCATGGCGGGAAAATTCAAGAAACCTTCCCTCAAGGAAAGATTCCAAAACCCCGAATGCTTATAAGACCATACTCACTAAGTTGGCTAATGATGTGCTAGCTTTGAAAAATCAAGTTTTTCAAAGGAGTAAACCTTACAAAGACATCCCAAGAAAAGGCTACGTTCCCAACAAAGCTAGAATTATAGGCGCTCTAACAAGGCTTGTTATTTAAGTGGCTCCCGCAACTAACTCAAAGTGTGATGTCGTTGAAGAAAGTGATGATGAAGTTGAGGTCGTCGAAGTTGACGAAGAAGAGCCAGAATTTGGAACATTTGAACCTAAAATCGAAGAGCCTAAAGGAGAAAGTAATAATCATTTCTTTGAATCGTGTTCAAAAGAAGAAGATGAATATGAAGAAATTATATAAGATATGAATAGTCAATCCTTCGTAATCTTCACACGCTCTCAGAAGGAGTAGAGTTCCACTGAGATGGAAGATAAAAAGAGCTCTAAGTAGGTTTCTAAAGAATCTAAAACTAAAGAAGCTTCCAAATAATCCAAGACAAATGAGACTCCTAAAGAATCCAAGGTAACTGAGGCTTCCAAGGTTAAAACTATCCTAAAGAAAGGGGGACCTTTGTCTAGTCAATTAGTTGATAAATTAGCTATGAAGAAAGTTTCTTCTTCCACATCAGTATCAACAAAACCTGAAACAAAGGTCAAAAGTGTGCCATCATCAAGTTCGAAAGAACTAGTATCCGAGACATCAAGTATAGTCATTTTGCCCAAATTTGATATTATTGATCATATCAATAAAATAAATATTTCCATGTCACATGCGAGTACTTGAAGTCCAATAAGAATCAACTCGAGAAATTGGTCTAGTTTATCAAAGGCGACTCTCTGTTCATTTCTCTAAAGGAATTATGAAAACTCCCAAATGCAAGAAGAAAAAAATATTGTGGTGGCCATTGTACCTTTGAATGAAAAGATTGAACCTTTCTCTATGTCCTTCATGATCAACAGGTCTGCAAATTAAGTACTTGCATTATAGATTTTGGAGCCTTGGATAAGGTGATGCCTATGAAAGTAGCACATGCTCTTGGGTTGAATTTTATGAGAACATTCAGATCTTGTTACTCCATGGAGACAAGACAAGTTCCTATAATTGGGTAGATTAAAGACATTGAAATGGTTTTAGCTCGGTTTCCTCAAAAGCGAGTCAAGGTAACCATTCTAGTTGTCGATATTCCCACTTCATATGGTATGTTGTTAAGAAGGAATTTTTCGGACATCTAGGTGGTGAGATTAAAATTGATTAGTCTCATCTATGATCCCTATTAGTGGAGAAATGAAGAAGCTAATGTCGAAACTCGGGTAAAGTTCACCGTAGTAAAACCAATGACCCCGCACACAGTCCTATTTCAAAACTTAAGTATAGGTAATTATATGATGATACAGAGGTTCAAGCACCCGAGGTCACTTGCCAAGATCCCAATGAAGTATGGGCTCTTGAGTTTGATGGAATTTGTTGCTCAACAAGTTTTGGCGTAGGAGTGGTGCTCATATCTCCTAATGGTAAAATGTTTCCTTTTTCTTATAACTCAAATTTTCAAATACTAATAACATTGCATAATACGAGGCATTAATTCTTGGCCTCTAAGTTGCGGAAGAAAAAGGGATAGAAATTTTGAAAGTTTTGGAGATACGGAGTTGATCGTGAAACAAGTTAAAAATCGAGTTCAAGTAAAGAATGATCGTTTGAGACACTATAGAAATAAAGTGTGGGTCGCGATAGAAGTCCTCAATGCTTTTTCCATAAAATCCATCCCTTGTGAAAAGAATGACAAAGCATATTCTCTAGCGATCTCGGTTTCATTGATGATCCCTCATTTAGAGTTTGATCGAAAAATACACCATTGAAATGGTTTTTAGGCCAAGTGTTTACATTAATGTAGAAAATTGCCAAGTCTTCAATGACGATCAACAAATTATTGCCTTCTTGGAAAAGAGAGATAATTTTAAACAATTGTACTTTAAAGGAAGTGATTACGCATTTCGTGAATTGACGACCTCGCCCATTAAAGAAGGAGTTAAGAACGAGGATCTGGTGAGGCATCATTCAACTCGGAGGAAATAAAATTCCAAAAGGATTGGTTTCACTTGAAGAACTTTTTGATAAGCATGACAAGTTTATCAAAGAGAAAGAGTAGGAAGGACCTGCGGATTCTACTTACTATGAGCAAGTTAATATGTGTACCAGGACAAACCTCACTGGTCAATTTTGGTAAGTGTTGCTCACCCGAGGATCGCAAAAAAATTGTAAGCCACTTTACCAAATATTTTGGCGTCTTTGCTTACTCATATAAAGACTTGAAGTCTTTCCAACCTAGGGAAATGGAGCATGCCATACCTTTAAAACCTGGTGCAACTCCATTCAGGTAGAAGCAAAGATAATATAATCCCAAGATAGTAGGGACAATATTCCATGAGGTTCAAAAGATGTTAGATGCACAAATAGTGTTTCCTATTCAACATTCAACCTAGATAGCTAATATTGTACTGGTTCACAAGAAAAATGGAGAAATTAGGATTTGCGTGGATTTCTGCAATCTTAATCAAGATTCCTTGAAGGATAACTACGCATTGTCGGTCATGGATCATATTCGCAGGCGATAATTGCATTGGAAATGTTATCCATGTTAGACGGTTTCTCTTGTTATAATCATATTGAAGTGGCTAGAGAAGACCAACATAAGACTGCGTTCACCACCCCCCAGGAATACGTTCACATATAGAAGAATGCCTTTCTATTTTCTCATGTCGGTGTAACTTTTCAAAGGGCTATGGATATGGCATTCACGGATTATAAAGACAAGATCATTGTGATATACCTAGATTACTTGACAGTGTTCTGAAAGAAGCGAGAAGACCACCTAAGAGATTTGGAGAAAATATTGCAAAGGTTTAGACTTCATAAGATCTCCGTGATTCCAAAGAAGTTTTTGTTCGAGTTATGGAAGGAAAACTCCTTGGTCATATTGTTTCTAAAGAAGGAACTAAGATCGATCCCGAGTGTGTTCAAGCTATCAAGAATATTTCCTTGCCTACAAGTAAGCCTGGAGTCCACTCATTCTTTAGGAAGGTGAACTTTTCGAAGGTTCGTGCCAGATTTTGCCGAGTTAAGCAAAGAAATTTACGACATTATGAAAGGTAAATAATACTTCAAATGATTGAAGGAAGTTAGAGAAGCATTTGAACAAATCAAGGGTGCTATTGTAAAAGCTCCTACATTGGTATGTCCTGATTTTAAAAAGGATTTCATAATCTATTGTTATGCTTGACACACGATCTCTACCATCCTGACTCAACATAATCAAGAGGGAATCAAATCTCCTATTGCATTCATGAGTTCTAGATTCAAGAAACATGAACTCAATTACACTCCCCTTGAGAGGCATGCGTACGCGATGGTTAGAGCCTTGAAACATTTCAGATACTACGTATTGAATTCTCACACTAAAGTCTTAGTTCCGATACCACAGTTAAATCAATGTTGACACAACAGGAACCAAGATCTAAAAGAGGTAATTGGGTCTCCAAGATCCAAGAATATGACTTGGACATCAAGCCTACCAAGTTAGTTTGAGGAAGAGGACTTTGCCAACTCATCGCAGAGAATGAGCCACGAGATGACTCTGAAGAAGAACCAGTTGAAGAAAGTTTACCATTGGTAGTTTTCATTAGTACCATAGATGAATGGTATTCGAAATAGCCTACTTTCTCACACATGGCAAATGTCACGAGAATCGATAGCTAAGGAAAAGAGAGCTATCAAATTGAGAGTTGTTAGGTACGTTATTTGGGACAACACATTGTTCAAGAAAGGAATTAATGGCATGTTCCTCAGATGTGTCGATAAGGAACAACAACCCAAGTTGCTTGAAGCCTTTCATAATCATGCTTGCGGTGGTCATTTCTCTAGCCTAATGACAACTCATAAATTTTACGAGCACATTATTACTTGGCCCACTTTGTGTTTTCGGATGCTCGAAATGGGTAGAAAAATGTGAAGCTTGTCGGCAATTTGTTGGAAGACCTAAATTAAAAACTTTGCTTTTGAAGCCGGTTGTCCTTGAAGAACCCTTTCAAAATGGGATTTAGATTTCATCAAAGTTAAATTCTAATTCTAGTGCTGGTCATACTCACGTGCTCACTGAAATCGACTACTTTACGAAGTGAGTAGAAGCTATTTCGGTGAAACAAACATCTCTTTAATAATTTGTAACTTCGTCAAAGAGAATATATTGGTTCATTACAGAATTCCACACAAGATTGTGAAAGACAATGCCTCCAATTTTTCTTCTATAGAGATAATAGGTTTTTGTTATGGGTATGGGATATCCTTATCTCATTCATCAAATTACTACCCGTAGAGAAATGGTCGAGCATAATCCGATGTAAAACGTCATTACTATCGTGTGCGAGTTAGTAGAAGAAAATCAAAGAACTTGGCACAAAAAGTTATATGATGCATTGTGGGATAAGCTGCATAACTCCCAAAAGAGCAATCGAGATGTCACCATTCTAACTCTCGTATAGAACCGATGCTCAAATTCCCATCGCAATGGAGTTACCAACATTACTATTGGCTCAAGCGATTGTGATGAATGCTTCACCAATGCGTTAGATAAAAGGATCATGTTCTCGAATTCAAATGTCGAGGACACACTTTCTTTGGTGTTTACATCTCAAATCAAGAAAGACATTTGTTAAGGATTCTATGATCTGTTACGAGAGTGTATGCAATGAAGCCTTCACTTCACTCACCTTGATTCACGAGTTCATAGCCGAGATCCCTTGCGAATCTTACAAATGAGCAAAATCGAGGTATTCATAAGAACATGTGGAGGAGTAATATTTACAATTATTCAAAGACATGTATACTCTCGCCATCAATTTCTCTTTCAGCTTGATGGAGCGTTGCATCAAATTAAAGAACTTGTTTGAGAATATTCAATCAAATATGGTAAATCTAAATGATATGCCATGTAGGATCTTGGAATTGCAGGTGTTTTGTGAGGTTGTGCTTCGACCGAGTGAACCTCCTGAGGAAGAAAAGATGTTTGAATCATTGGGAAGGTTCAAATCCTTTTAATTGGTGAAGACAGTGGATCCTAATTTCACTTATGGAGCGAGGAGATAGCTTTTATGGTATCTAACGAAGTGGGAGAATCCATTTATCATAAGTTTGAGATAGGCGGACCCCATTTCAATGGGTAAGGCACTGGTTTTTGTCGTATGTTTTAAAAGTGGTATTTTAAAATGGTGTTATTGTTAAACCTACTTTTGAAAAACTTTGAATAATTTAAATGATTTCTATTTTTAGTTGCTTTTAATAAAGTTGGTTGAAAAAATCAAAGTCACTTAGGATGCCCTATTTAATGGGCATGTAAACCCTATTTACTTTGTAATCAACTTTTGGGTTGTGAAAGGATGTTAGGGGCTCATTTGTAAGGGTGACTTTGAGAGAGTAGAAGAAAATACTCTTGCGTGTAAGATTTATTTTAAAGAAAGAAACTTTGTGTTCTTTTGAGAAGACATTTTGGAGTTAATGAAATATTAACTTTGTGTCCCATTCATTGTCTCTTATAACATTTGATGTTCTTATGTTCATTAGATGTTAGTGTTTGAATTTTGCATGCAAATATTATCTTGGATTTTATTGACAACGCTACTAATATGTTGTTATAGTTCACAATGATCAAGCTCGATTATCTACTTGCTCACGTGTGTTCCCTTTTACTCATTCTCGTTGAGTGATGCAAACTTCATTTTTTTGTGTTAGTTATTTTTTGTTCTTCTCCATGCAATATTAGGCTCTATTTTTACCTAACTATTGCATGTTCCTTCCATTCATTCCTTTCCATTCCTTTCCTTCATTCCATTCCATCTCCCTCATTCACTTTTCTTTCCATTGATGTTCCAAAAAAACCCCACATACTGATGTTGAATGTACAGATGTAAATACAATTTTGGTTTTCAATAAAGGCAACCTCACTTTCATTGAGGAGGACTTCGTTCCCACATTGTTGCATGTCATTTGCATGCGTGCAAATCCATATGCCAACCCTCCCTCAAACCCCTTATGCATTTCCCCTCTTCCTCGTGCAATATTTTTCTCCATCAAGTTTAACTTTTCGATGTATCCCCTTCGGAATCTTCATTACGTTATTTACTTGTAATTGAAAATTTAAACCATTACTCAATAAATAAAAAATTAAGTGTCCATTGGAGTGGAATCTACTTTTAACCCCCTCTTAAATTGCCAAAATAAATCTACTACCCAATTTTTTTATGCGAAGTTGTTACTCTTTTGGAGTTAGCCCATTGATTCTCGACAGGACATCAAATAATGGAGGGATGAGATTGAACAAGGACATACATTGAAAATCGTATGGTCGGGCAAGCCACATATGTTAGCCAAAACTATCATTGTCATCGCGAGTGTAATAAGATCGATTGTGGTTGGAGTATGACTAGCGGAAAGAACTTCGATGTTGATTTATTGATTCTACTTATGCATAACAAAAATTGGGAAGCTTTTTCAAACTAATGGCCATGCCCAACGCACAATCACACACGAAATAAGTTGTGTCATACTTTTCTTTATATACCTCTGCTAACCCAATTATTGATCAAATTGTTTATCATTACTCTTGTCATATGTGAAAATAGAAAATTTGTGAGCGAATGGTTTTTAACAGCATGTCATCAAGCAGGGATTTCATCAAAAGAGTGGATGCTCTCATCGTAGTGGTGGTTGTGGTTGTGATTGGATTTGTAGCTCTGAATGCTCAGGAGGCTTTAGATCTTTCTCTTGCGGTTGCTCCAACCACTGTAGACACCCATAATTATGCCCGAGCAATTTAAATACTTAAATTGCGCTAATTATCCCCCTGCTTGCAAATTGGTGACATATCGTCAATAACACTCATTTTCCCTCATGTCGTCATTAATTAATTACACTACACTGATTAATTAAGTCACCTATCCAACAAACACCCTAGTTAACGACCTTTCGTTAATTAATCACCCCTTACTACCTAGACTAATTAATTAATTAGCTTTCCCTTTACTTAACCAATACATCAATATTTAATTGATTTAATCCCCTTCTAATAGCCTAAATCGTACTAATATTCCCTTAATTAGCTTCTAAGCTTACACCTACCTATTAGTTAATCACCTTTGATTAATTAAGGCACCCCCCCAACTCCCATGACTTGCTTTAAGCATAAATTAAACCCTTCTAAAGTAAGGTTACCTTTTATAAAGCAACCTTATCCATTCCTAATCTTGTTTTACCTTTATCCCACATGCGAAGGGATGAAGTGTTTCCTTTATCCTTTGGGCTATGTAAGGAGCCCTCCTTCACCTTTATACTTACACCCAAACTTCTTGAGAAGACAAATGCAAAGCATATAGCAAAATAGACTAAAAGCTTTCCTCTGTTTTCTTGAGAATTCATCATCTTGAAGAGTTCGACCTCTTTCCTAAGTGCTTAGGTCATATGAGAGGTGTCAAAAAGGGTCTTGTAGCCCAACTTTGACTAGCCCTCATTCCTAGGTTCTTGGAATACCAAAGACAACCATTTTGATTGCCATAGAGCCTACTTAGGTCCATTCATTTATTTGTTGTTAGAGAATAGAGGATTTAGATGCTTAACATTGTTACTTTCAAAGTTTTTGTATATGATGAATGTTAAGCATCTAACCTTGTTTAATTCTTATCTTGATGGTGCTTAGTATGTTGTTTAATTTTTGCTAATTAAGGCTATTTAGGTGTTAGTCTTTACTTATATTAGCATTAGTTTAAAAACAACTCATCCACACCCCAGGGAAGATAATAAACCCTTGCCTTCCTTATCAATTGTCAATTCTCTTGTTGTTTGATTCTTTTTGTTTTTAATAATGGAATGATAGGAATAAATAGTGTAGGAATTTCCATTGACTGAAACAAGGAATTACCTATATTTTGATGACGATGACACTTTGTTTATTAGTTATTTCCTCCATTAATATCGGAGGATTCACTTGTCGCAACTACTTAGCTCTTCATTACTTGTTATTATTACGCCGAAATCTTCCCGCCACATTCATTATCCAATATAACCACGACAACTCATTAGGACAACACAACAAGTATTACGAGATAGGTGGCTTTCAACATGATGGGCAAGTGCCTCTCAACATGACGTCTGCAAGTGAATTTCGACATCTAAAGAAGTTTTGTTGCCATACAAAGATACTGTTTTCAAAATACAATATTCTCGATAATATATGGAAACCGTGTGATGTTTTTTGCGGATGAAAATGATGCTCATTGCTTGCAAATTGTGTTACTTTTTGGGTTGTTGGGTTTTAAACTACTATCCATCATCATCAGTCCATGAAAATATGGTTGGAAAAATCAAATGAAGTTGCAGCACCCTGATAAAACAAAACCACTCCTATTCTTTGAATCCACCATCTGGGCCATCTTCTGAAGAATAGAGGCATATAATCTGTATTGTCTGAAATGTAGTTTTAGAATTTCTCCAAAACGTGATAACATCCTCATAGGAGTCTTAAAGTAATTTTTTTACTAGAAATTTAGTGAAAATTATTTGTAAAATGCCTCTACGCTTCACATTTTTAATCTACTATAAGTCGATGTCTTTGCAATCTGATATAAATTTGAGGTAGATAACATGTATAATAGAGAAGCATATGTTGACACTTCTAAATATAAATATATTGTTTCATTCTTGTGTGCATGTGTTGCTTTTAAACTAATGCTAAATGCGAATAAAAAGACTAACACCTAAATAGTCTTAATTGTGAGAATTAAACAACATGTTAAGCACCATCATGATAAGAATTAATCAAGGGTTAGATGTTAAACATTCATTAATACAAAACTTTGAACCTAACAATGTTTAAACATCTAAAAATCCTCTATTCTCTAACAACATGTAAATGAAGGAACCTAGGTAGGCTCCATGGCTATCAAAAATGGTTGTCCTTAATGTTCCAAGAACCTAAGAATGAGGGCTAGTCAAAGTTGGGCTCTGAAGACCTTTCGACACCTCCCATATGACCTAAGCACTTTAAGAAAGAGGCTTAACTCTTCAAGATGATGAACTCTCAAGAAGACAAAATGCAAGCTCTTAGTCTCTTTGCTATATGCTTTGCATTTGCTCTCTTAAGAAGTTTAGGTGTAGGTATAAAGGTAGAAGGAGGGCTCTTATATAGCCCATGGATAAAGGAAACACTTTATCCTTTTTTGCGTGTGGGGTAAAGGTAAAACATGATTAGGAATGGATAAGGTTGCTTTATTAAAGGTAACCTTACTTTTAATTTATGCTTGCAAGTCATGGGAGTTGGGGGTGTTTTAATTAATCAAAGGTGATTAACTAATAGGTAGATGTAAGCTTATAGAAGCTAATTAGAGGAATATTAGTACGATTTAGGCTATTAGAAGGGGATTAAATCAATTAAATATTGATTTATTGGTTAAATAGAAGGGAAAGCTAATTAATTAGTCTAGGTAGAAGGGGTGATTTATTAACGGAAGGTCATTAATTAGGGTATTTGTTGGATAGGCGACTTAATTAATTAACGTAGTGTAATTAATTAATGATGATATGAGGAAAATGAGCGTTATTGATAATATGTCGTCAATTTGCCAGAAGATAGATAATTAGCGCAATTTAAATATTTAAATTGCTTGAAGGCGTAATTATGGGTGTCTATAATTCTTATTAGCCATTAAATGCATGGATCCGATTCTACGTAGATACTTATGTTCATAGTTAAATGAAAAAAATTAAATGTAATGATTCCTCATAATAAAAAAGGAAAAAAAATTCTCAAAGTATGGAGCGGCCTCTTAATGTTTCCGGTGGAAGATTCGAGATGCGAGCATTTCATTCATGACAAACTCCATTACCGAAGTATGGAGTGGCCTCTCAATGTTTCTGTATGCCTTATTTTCCTCTCTTTGCAATGCCGCCACATCTTCTTTCAAAATAGCTCTCTCTTTCAGTTCCCCTTCCACACTAAAGTAATCCCATATATGCACGGGCCATCTTTTTGTTGGCTTTTCACTCATTTTCTGCCAAAATGTGCCACGATAAAATGTGCCCTAATCAAAACTATTCAAGCAGATGAGAAAGGCGAGGGCATCTTATAGTTGGTGGTGGCATTATTACGTTCTTGTGCTTCCACACATTGGACATTTATCGGATCATATTAGTTAGCGTGTCCAGAAAAACTAGTGCCATGTCATTGCATATCTAAATGCACCTTTATTTCTAAGCTTTTATTTAGTATACTGATTGGTGTACAGATGATGTCGATGCTTCAAAGGTGTGGTTGGATTTCACACGTGGAACCTAATGAATTTTTCCATTTTCATTTTTTGCTCTTTTCCATGCAAATTGCGGGCTTATGAATAGTGTGAGCACGATTGAGACGATGAAGTGAGCATATATAGCAAATATTGTTTTGTGTGGGACAATTTAAGTTGTTCTCTTTGTTTCACTTGTCTTACTGCTAACATCAAAGACTGAACTTTTACTGAGTTTGACTTCATCTTTCCACTTTGATATGTATTAAATTTACATTTTGTTTTGGGATCAATAGGCTTTGGTCTTTGCATTGAGGGTCCTTCGAGCTCGACATCGAATTGCATCATGGACCCATATTCAATCTGTGATTCATACTTTCTCGCATATGGTATCTCCTCCCACCACTGACAAGATCACCCAAGTTTGCATCTTCCCTCAATTTGTCCAACATTTCACTTTACATGCAATCATTAAACATTACATTGGTTGACTCTCCAAACAACTAGATGATGTAGATTGCACGTATCCTCATGCATCGACATATGGGTTGGAAGCTCTTCCAATTGTCCTCGACTTACATCCATGCATTCAACATATTCCATGTTTTCAGATTTGTTGGCTCATCACTAGATTATAATCCTTATGCCGACCAACCAAATTATAATCTTGTAATTGATCAATTGAATTATGATCTTTAAACTTAAATGTTCCATTTTATGACCTTGTATGTGTTCTAGGATTGAAACACGACCAGAGATGTGCACAAAAAAAAGATTTTCCTCTCATGCCAATTCTTTAAAAAATTATTATGCTAATAGGAAATTCCAAATACGATTCTCCATAACTTTTCTTTACATGAATTGGGAAAATGAGAGGACAAGGTTTTGTGTTAGTGATCATTGTCGTAAAGTTTCATCGGCACTACTAATGATGGGAAACACTAATTGCTACCTACCTAATTGAATTCATAGAAAATCTTTTTGCAATTATGCATGTAATCGATGACATGACAAACGATAAACTTAGAGGTTCAGTGTAAACCATATGTGCTTTTTCAACATTCAAACGTGTGCAAGTTTCCCTTGAACTATTCATCAACCATACCTTACTTTCATATATATCTCTAAAGTATAACTCCTCCATGACTACCTCTTAACACCCCTTTACGCTTCACACGACGATTAACACGAATCACATGCGCTACATACATTCCTTGATGTAAGAAAGAGGATTTTTGCATAGGTCATAGGTTCCCCAGTGTGTTTCTACACTAATACACTTCTCATTTTCCAATCTCTTTCTTCATACCCCCTCTTCCTCTGTAATACTCATCTCCCTTAATTTTAACTTCTTCACACATTCCCTTCGGCGATTCCATCGCACATTTCACATTCTCTGCTAGTTGTTAAGAAACAAATCGTTTTACTTCTTCTCCCAACATTTGCCTATCGTAAAAAAAAGAGTAGAGGACGGACCACACCACCAATTTCTTGTAAAAATAAAAATTAATCTAGGTATATAAAATAAAAAAAGGAAAAAGTAGAAGACGAGTAACCGCTCAAACTTGTTTAGCCCCCGCACGTGCAGTTCTTTCTTTTACCAGTTGGAGCAACTACCTCCGTGTGAGGGCAAGTAGTTATTTTAATTTTATATACGTGTTTTAACAATATTTCGCCGAAAGGTATGTTTTTTTCCTCCTCGTACATATACACAGACCTCTGTTCATATATTCAATGGTATATACAAACTGTCGCTTTTTCATATCAGGGCTCCATACATACTGGGGCCAGGTGGCATCTCCCGCCTTAATTTATGTTAACCCTGCTGATATATGAACTGAATCGTGCTTTTAATTTATCGGGATACGAGGAGATCAATTTTTTGGTTCAAATTTCACATCAGATGCTCGAATTGCGATGACTGGAGTGGGTTAGATTAACTGTAGATTGATAAAAATTAGGGTTAATCTGAGGGCAATTACATTATACAGTGACTTAATGTTTTGGAGGAGTGGAAGAAATCACAAAATAACATGCTTTGCTCATCATCGGCATGGGCACAGATCAGGGCATGGTGGCGTGATTACGACAAAATTCAAACCCTTGCAGTTATTCTGCTTTACATTCAGGTATGCTAATTGATTTGTTTTTGGTGGTGGTTTTCTATATTCGTTATTTGTGTTTTGTCTGAATTTTAAAAATTCTAGTTGTAGATGTTTAGGCATTGCTTATTAAAGGTAAAAATATCCACAAAGATATTGCTGAGGCAACCTCCCATATAGCCCGGAATATAAAATTCTAGGTAGCAATGCCATTTGCTTTTAGATTGATCGGTTGTTGGGTGAAATTATTCAATTCCTCTATAGAAATCAGCGAGCTTTATTTATTGATATCAGCAAGAGACAAAGCTACCCTGGTTAGGCTCATAATGTGTTTTTGGGGTAATGGTTTCCCTTAATACAATGAGGTGGATTTGAACCCGGGTCATGCTCTATAAGTGTCTTCTTTTACCATTATTCCACAACCCTTTGGATATTGGTGAAGGAAATGGTTACTTCTAAAGTCCCAACGTGGCCAGCACGAAGACATTAGTCTGCAGTGAAATTGGCATTACATAGTATCAAAACACTACACCTTCGACAGCAAGTACCAAAAATTCTAGAATTTTCTTCATCCATAAGCTTTGGTCCTGTGTTACCAAAATAGAGAAACGAGAAACATGCAGGAAATTCCAATGTGTGCGAAAACGTAAGTTTATTTAGTTTGCACAAGAAACGAATTAGAAATAACTTTAGCACACACACACATTACATGTACTCATATAATTTATAAATTTAATTCAAATACATCATTATTTTATACATCTATGAGTTATAAAATACATCAATATTTTATACATCTACGAGTTATAATTTCAAAACATACTCTCCAAACTCAAATATAAAACAATGAAATACGAAAGCAAAACTATATAAAACCTAAAAAGGGAAGTAAATTAATATTTTTTTCACTCCATATCTTATGAAACCTTAATTAAAACACCCTAACTGAAACACATTACCCTACACATGCATGCAGTACAAACTGCTAATGGAGCAGCTTTGCCATATCTTGAAGCTGCTTCTTCAGTCAAATAGTGTTTATTCTTTAGACTTTGTTTTACTGGAGGCTCTCAAATTCCTCTCTAATCAGTGATTGCCTTCTTCAATAGAGGTAGCACTATTGCTATTGATTTTTAATTGAAAAATGCTTTGGTTTTATATTTTTGTTTAGTGTTTTGAAGAGAGGAAATGCAAGCATTTGGGCACTGTTTTATACCCATTTTGACATTTCAACGCTTCCTTTTGAGTTATGGTCAAAATAACCAGATTGGAAACCCTAAATTGTTGCATTTCAGCCCTTTTTTATGTACAGTCAAAATAACTAAATGTAAAACCCTAAAACCTGCTCCGAAACGTGTTGCTGTTTCCAGGAAACACTGAAATGCGTTGGCCTGATAAAAAATGGCCCAACCCACTGGTAACAGTCATTTTCTATTGTGGACAGGTTGCGGGCCGTAAAAATGCTAACAACCAGTGCCGTTGCGTTTCTTGCAACCGGGCTGTGGTCTAATGGTAGAGCAGGTATGTCCTTGATGAACCATGTTTGAAACTTGGCAGGCAGGCATGCTCTGCATTATTTTTCTTATGTGTTGCCCTTACGGTTTGGGTTAAGATTGGACTGCATCCTCAAGATTTGTAAACTTGGGTCCCACAGAACATGCACCATAATTGTTACACCATGGCCTCATAACATGATCTGAATTTGCCTCACATAAAATTCACTTACATATACCCCATAATCATTACACAACCCTGCCATGCGTTTGATTGAATTTTTTTCAAAACAAATACTAGCCAATGCATATTTTACAGTAAAACTGCCATACAATGGTAGCCTATGCCGAACCTTAGAAATAAGAGAGCATTTTATCCAACAACAGACAAAAACAGGAAGAAATGATTGAAATTCAGAACAAACAACAAAGCAATATTTTTATATAGAGTATCACTACACATCATACAGCTTTATCTTGGACCTTTCCATGGCAGCAAGCTTTAAATCTATCATGGCTTGCATCCTGCATGAATGTAGCCCTAAATTGCTTTGCCCTTCCTTTTCCTTACTCCAAAAACCTAACAAACAAATTCCCTAGATATCTATCCCTAATTGTTTCTCTCACTTATGCTTAAATGACACCTAGCTGCCAGCCGCTGCAGGTATGGGCTTCTTACTGTGGTATTGGGGGATTGGAACTTTGGTCACGCTCTTAGGAATGGTCTCCATTACCATACACCATGATCCATAGGACATGTGCTCTCCGTACTTATGGATTTGTTTTTCTGGATTCTTGTGATTTCTTCTTTCAAAAGGTTCTTACCCAGCAAAACTAATTAAACAAAAAGGTATTTCTATGATTGGTATTACTTAAATCAGGCACACCAATGGTGATGTTGTAATGTGATGCAACACGTATGTAGTTAAGTACTCTATGCATTGTTCAGAACTGGTTCTCCTAACAAAAAAATTAGAAAACAGAAACATAAAGAAATACATCAGATACACCCCAAAATAGTGAGGTGTGGGTGTACGAGTCATGGCCAGAGTTGTGATTATGATGTTTAAGTATCCTCTACAGTGTGTTAATAAGACACTTATCTAGCAAAAAAATTATCACACAACTACAAATAGTGAGGCTTTGAGTTGTGATTATGATGCTAAAGTAACCTCTATAGTGTTTAAAAGGGGTTTACCTAGCAGAAATAAAACACAAATTTTTGTCAGAAACATCCACAAATAGTGAGCTGTTGATATATTCTGAAACTGCCAGAGTTGTGATTATGATGGTAGAGGCTGGCCATTATTACAGCTTTAATGCATAGGAGGTCAGACCGGATGAAACATAGAAAACATGCTCTCTCCTCCTCTTCATTGCAGTAGTCTTTTTGGTCTACATCACCGAATTTAGATGGTAATTGTTGCTATCATTGGTTGTGTTGATGTATTGGATTTTTATTATGCCATCATTTTAAGTTGTATGTCGGAACAATGAGGATTGGATGAAAACAGAACAATAACATCAATGCACGGATAAATATAATGGGTGGAATTTTATTATCTATATTGATATATATGTTAGCAATTGTTTATTGACTATTATTTTAGCTTTTTGACTATATCGATGGCAGGCCTCCAGTTCTGTGATGTCCCCTTCCAGGTGAAATATTGAATTATGGGATTTGTCAGCAAACCCTTTATCAAAAATAAATCTAAGATTCTAAATAAACCCTGAATTCTGAAATTTGAGGATAAATCCCTTTTAACTTGGAATTTTATAGAAATAATTAAAGTGGTTGAACACCCACGGAGAGCAGATTTTTATTAAAATCATATTGCAATGCAAAGTACAAAACAAAATATATTGGCTGAAACCCTAGCCGAAATTATGCATGCAAAATTCAGAATTGTAACCCTAGATTTTTATGCCCACTTGGCATTTACAAACAACAAACCCTAAGGGTAGAACCTGTGCTTGTATGGCTGACCGTACGGATGAATTGATTGGCTGGAAATGGCGTCCAAGCTGGCTGAAGAATGATGCCCTAGCTGCCAACAATGTCCAGAAGTCTGAAACAGTAGATCTGAAACCCTAGTACGACAGTAGTGTCATTGTAGCAATCTTATTTAGGGCTGATATCACTGTAGCGAACTGATTTAGGGCTGAAAATGATGACATCAGCAATGGAGGGATGTATGGCTTCTGCCTAGCTGGTATGGTTGGTCAGAAACCCTAGCACGAACCTTGGAAGGAGCTGGAAATCTGATAAGTCTGCTTGATGATTCTCCCAATGCTGAATTCTGACGGTATCCTCATTTGAAAGCACAATTATAGTTCTTGAATGGAACCACCTCACAAGACCGAAGGGTTTTCGTCCCCAAGCCTTATTCACTAGAGGGTTTTGTCCTCAGATGCTGAAAGCTGAAGCAAAAGCTCAAACTCACAATGTAAACATAGATGATTGAAAAGTGATCCCCAAATGAGCCCAATTGCCCCACTTTTATAATTTCACTTTCACATTTTTCAAGGAAAAACACTCATAAAGCAATGTCCCCTCCTTTTATTTTAATTTTGAGTTGCTTTAATAATAATCACCTTTTTAATAATAAAACATAAGTTGTCTTTTTATGAATATAACTTAAAGTTACTTTTTGGACAACTTAAGTTAAATTATTAAATTATTTCCCTTGCACCACCACTTTAGCCTACGGGAAATGGAGAATAGGCTAAGGGTCTTCTAATTGGATTAGATTTGAGAAGGGGGCATGACAAGTTGCCATTTAAGTTTAAGATCATCTTCTCTATTCACGGTATCAGGGTTCTTTCCAATTTCTAAAGCTTTCTTGAGAGTCTCTTTGACTAGTGTTGAACCCTAGCAGTGAAGGTATTTCCCAGGACATTATTAATTGCTGCTAATATTAGAGGTAGTTGGAGATGGGATTTGCTTGCAAAAGCTGTTGCGAGTAAATTGAAGAATTGATAGTAATAAGATAATACCATCTTATGCTAATGGAGCGATGTGCTTCCTAAACTATGGTGACACAAACTTCTTACATACATGTTTATATGAGTTGACAAAAGATTCGGTGGTTAAACTTGATTGATGTAGGAAGGAAACGCCCATGAGCCTTATTATAGCCTAAAATCACAATTAACATGGAAATTGGGCCCTTAAATTGTAAGTGTTGTCATTGATGCAAAACCACATTAATGACAAAGTGATTGTTGTAGGATGATGTCATGATGTTGTTTATGGTGCTAACATACTAGTTCAGATGTTTATCAGCTGTTACATTGGGATTCAATGATGCATGCTTGCTCTAGTAAGCCCATACAGGTGCCTAGGAGGTGTTGCTTGGCAGTGTGAACTTCTTGGTTGCTTTGGAAGCATGTTGGCATGATGACTAGCATGATTTGAGGGTGCTTGAGCACTCACAACAATGGTATAGTGCAGGTACAAGTGATTCTCCATGTTACAGGTGCTCATTGGGAGCAGGTATGGTTGCTTGGAGGTGTGACAAAGTGTATTGGAGCCATTTGAGCTCATGAATGCATGATATTAGGTGTATCATGGCATATGAGGTATGTTTGGGTCATTTTTAGAGGTTTCTTGTTCAATTATTGCATTATTTTAGTTGACCCTAGTTGCTACTTATGAGGATCTAGCAAGTAAGCATAGGTAAGTCTTAATGACTGGAGAGATTGGGCTATGACATTGATATTCTGATGATTGGAGATGTTAGAGGGATGAGTGATAGTGCTCTCAGCAAAATTCGGTGCCCATGATGTGAATTTTGTCAGATATAGTTGTTTTAGTGAGATAGGGTGAAAATCAATGCAAATTCCAGCTCGAAGTGCAACTTCAGATGCTCGTTGTGAATCATGTGCTTTGCATGGGACCTTGTGGCTTTCAGGGATGCTTCTAAGGTGAGTTTAGAAGGTTTCACAAAAATAATGAGGTCAATTGATCACGTTTTTATGAACAAATGTTAAGAAGGTAAAGAGGTCAAAAACCCTAGTTAAACCCTAGCTAGGAGCAGTTTGCAAAAGGTGAAGTATACTTGACCCAATTTTGATTGCAAGTGAAAATGTGATGATTTGGATGTTGTAGAGGACTCCTCAGGATTTCCAGAAATGTATGGTTGAGGTCATGGTGATGAGTGGGCCCCACCTAAAAATAATAGTTCTAGGAAAGAAGGTTATAAAGCAAGATGGTCCAAAGGAGTAGCATGCCAAATTGATGTGGCATGATGATTGGGAGCTAATATTGATTTCCATGAAGTTTCAGGACATAACTATGCAGGTTCATGGTGTTTTGAGGCTCAAACAAGTTGATTGGTCAAAGGGCAGTTTTGGGGTCTCAAATAGTAGGGTCCAGTGTTTTGGTCATAACTTGAGCTACAGGTGAAATTTTGAGGTGATTCAAGTTGTGTTGGAGAGTAGATTGAGAGCTTTCCATGATATATGGCTTGCCTCATGATGAGGTGATTTGAGGGGTTTCAGAGAATTCTTTGAGCAAACGGGTTTTTTGCAGTTTAGGACAAGATCTGTTTCTATGGAAGTTTGATGTTGTTTGAATCATGGGATGGATTTGGTGATGCTTCCTATTACCTGGAAAGTGAGGAGAGATGAATTTGGCATCCAATGAATCCATTTGGAGATCTTGAATGCATGTATAATTGATTTTATGAGCTAACCTTTAGAAACAATTGTTTTGGCAGTTGAATTGGTGAAGACAAATCTTGTTATGGCTTGAAATGAAGGATGTATCATGACTTCTAACTTAGAAGTATTCTATAGGTTTTGCCATTTCTTTTGAGTGGTCACATGGCATGCTTTGGTTGAGTATAAGTGATTTGGTGATCAGATGAAGTTTCCAGGGTGTTGAAGGGTGAAATAAATGTTTTGAGAATTGTAAAGGAACCAGCCCAGATAAATGAAATAATTTGATTGGTTGATATTAATTGTGACCATGTATGAATGTTTTATGATATTTTAATCATGTATAAGGGTTCATGGGTCATGAAAAAGTATGGTACTCATGTTAGGGCAATTTTAAGATTGTGCCCATGGGGTTTTGAGCCATTTTTGGCACATGTAATGAGGTTTTGGCTAGACCGACCTATATGGGTCATATGTAACTGTTGTAATTCAAATTTTTGAATGTTCTAGAGTTGTTTGGGTCGCATTTATCATGAAGGACCAACCTATTTTGGTTTGGAAGGAAGAAAAACATATTTAAGTGCTTGTTTAGTTCATTTTGAACTAGTGCTCTTGGAGGGAAGGTGTGCGACCTAGAGGAAGATATTTTGCAGGTATGAGAGCATGATTTGAAGGTTGAGGAAGAGCATGACAGGTTGAGGAAGATCATATAGCATGAGAGCAAGAGGATAGAGCAAAGAAAGAAGGAGAGAGCAAGTTTGATGCCCTAGGGTATGAGCTAGGGTTTGTGAGCTGAATTAGTGATCTCCATCAGTTGTGGCAGACATCATTTTCAGAGATCAAACATCTTCAGGTGGATGAGTTGGTGCTTGGTCATCCTTGGGGTTGTAGCCTCCTTGTGGAGTGGGTGCATCACTAAATTAAGGGTTGGTGCTCCATGTAGGGTTGGTGCTCTACTACATTGGGGGTTGGTGCTCCTTGTGGGGTTGGTGCTTCACTAAATCAGGGGTTGTTGCTCCTTGTGGGGTTGGTGCCTCACTAAATCAGGGGTTGTTGCTCCTTGTGGAGTTGGTGCTTCACTAAATCTCTTTGTTGTGTGTAATATCAACAAAGTTTCAGTGGGTTTTCTTCCCCTTGAGGGTTTCCCACATATATTTGGTGTTCTTGTGTACTCTCTTGCTCTTGATCTTGTGTATGGTTGTTTATATGGTTAAGTTAACACACATATGGTACATGATTGAATGGATGGTTGTATGAATGATAACATATGATGAATGAAAATGAATTAAAAGTTTTGTTGGGTGATTCACCCCCTCTCGATCCCTTGTGCTTCTAACATTTCCCAAGTATCTTTGCGATGGCTGTCCTTTAGTATGATGGAAACCAATTCATTGTTAGGGCCATGGACATCATTCTTGCAAACAATTAAAATATACGTGTTGAAGTGGAAGACAATATCTCTCATGAATGCTAGAAAATACATGCATGTAGAATGCGAATATATTAAAATATGGATTGGAAATGGAATGCCATAAATAGAAAGAGTTTATATTATCAAAAATGGTGGAATTCAATTACATTATGGATTTCACGAGCTTGATTACACATGATGAGCTTTTTATTTCATTTTATACTCGCCATTCAACAAACGAGACTTTTTTTCTTTACTGTTTATTTGATATAGTTTTGATTACTTAATAATTAACATATTTAAATGCACATTACATTTATTGTATCATCTTGAAATGTCATATATAGGCTCATAGCATTCCACGACCATTGATAAATCGAGGGTGTTTCATCTTTGGGCCGTGCTTCATTTGTTAATCATTTTCATAGATTAATTGTAATGTTTTCTACTTAGTAGTTACCCATCCACTGACCATTGATAAATCTTTCCTTTTCTATTGGAGTGTCCCACCCCTCTTGCTTTCATTCTAGACATGGAAGATCTGATGTTCCCCATTCTAGAGTTCCATCTACTCCTCATCTGCATTCTTAATTGAAGTATTGATAGTGATAAGATAATACCATCTTATGTTAACGGACTAATGTGCTTCCTTGACTATGTTAACGCAAGATTCTTACATATGTTTTTATACGAGTTGTGAAAGATTCGAGTTGTGAAACATGATGAATGTAGGAAGGAAGTGCCCTCGAGACCTTATAACCTAAAACCACAATCAACCGGGGCCCTTAAATTGTAACGAGAAGAGAAAAATATGCCTAATCAAGTTTTCTTTGCTTTTCGATGCATTTTTAGGGCCACGGACATCATTCTTCCAAACAATTGAAATACTTGTTCAATGAAGCGAAAGACAACATTTTTATGATATGCTGGAAAATGCATGCATGTAGAATGCCGGTAATGGCAAAATATGGATTGGAATTGGAATGTCATAAATAGGAGTTAATATTATCAAAAAGATTTCTTGGACTTAAGCGATTTTAACCTAGGTTCTTGTGTTAAGTATCTAAGAAATGGGGATTTAGTTGTGAGAATTCGGTTACTCATAGGACCCATGATAGGTGGATAAATTGCAACCTATAGCCATATTCTATTTCATAACAAAATTAAAATTGATCATTGCTAGTGATTAGAAAGAATTGATCATTGATAATTTTTATGATAAAATTGTTTTGAAAAGTGAGATTGTTAGGTTGATCGCCACTCCAAGAGCTTCAAAATGGATATATTCATGCTATAATCCATTAAGTTTTGAGATATAAATTTATGCTTTCAAATTAGAAAAACTGTCCAAGTGTGGAAACTAGTCGAGAATTATTAAACTTCCTTTTCGACCATTGAAATAGAAAAACCATACAAAGGAAAAATCTGAAAGTTTGAGAAAATACACCCTATAAATAGAATTACAAAACCCACTTAACCTTTTGGTTTGTTCTTGGATCATTTTCTTTTAGTCATTGTCTGAAATTAAAAATAATAATAATATGCTGAATTATGCTTTAGTTTTTGCAGTTGGAACAGTCAACTTCATCTGAATCCCGTGTAATAACCGTAAGGTGAAAAAAACAAAAACTTGTAGAAATGATCTTGGTAGGTAGATAAACATAATCTACTTGTCCATTTGTTCCCTTCCTTCTTCATTGATTTGAATCAACCCTTGAAATAGTGAAACTTGTTACTGTGAACTGTATCTTTATGAATATTGTTTAAGACAACCAACTTTGACCAAGTGCCGTTTGGAAACCACAAAGAGAAAACACTCAAATCTTGTTGAGATAATTCTTGTAGGTAAATAAAAGACCCCATGTAGCAAAATATGTCCAATCGTCACCATTTATTAAGAATAAATTTTTGAAAACGGGTGTGCAAAAGATAGATAAATGAGGCTTAGAAATGTCTTTTAAAATGCTAGGTAATTTCAGTGCATTTCTTCTCAATTATTTTTGCAATTGCCTAATTCGCACTCTCCTTAGCTTAGAAAATACATTTGCATTGTCGGATTAAATTATTGTTCGTTCCTTGAATTAATTGGATGCGTTTTCTGTTTGAGTTTTATTAGCATTGAAAAGATGTGCAAAATGCTGTTTTAAATTGTTGACGACTTCAACCTTTTATTTGATGTAAACTTCATGAATAAATGGCCCAATTTTAAATGCTTTCACTAATATAGAAAATGTAACGGAATTGTCAAATAAATTTATTGACTATGCTTGCTAATTAATTGAGTGATCTTTTAAAAGTGTTCTTTTAATCTAATGGCATATGCATTTTCTGGGTTTAAAATATTGTTCCTTTTAGACAAGTGTTAAGAAAGATCTCATACTAGACACTCGTGCCCCTTTGCTTCCCTGTTCTTAGAAGCCTAATCAGGTCTCTCCTTGTGTTTGGGTCACGCCAGTGGTGGTTATAGGTCCTCGGCTAGTAATTGCTTTTTGCGAGGAGAACTAGCTGGGAGTTTGCCAGTTAGTGGCCGTGTGTGTTACCCAGCGGGGTAACTGTGAGAAGAAATTATGTGAGACTGTATATGGAGGCTGATTGCCTTCACCGGTAAGGATTAACACATTGCACACATAAAGACCTACATTTGGCCTTGATTTCCCTGGGATATGTAGGCAACTTTGAATGAGCGAGGGTCCAGGCCTAGGGACGCAACTTTTGCATGTCCTTTTAGTATGCTTAGAGCCGTGACTGTGAAAGTGTACAACTAACCCCTAACGAGGAGCTAACTATTTATTAGTTGTGCCAGTGTTAGGCTTTTGTGAGGTAATCTGTTTATAAAACTGGATCTGCTAATAGCTGCTCTTGTCTTGTACTTCGTTTTGCAAACAAAACTCCAGTGAATGGAAGGATTTAGTATCAAATTCCTAAACCGTCTTAATGCTCTATTGGGTCAATTTTAGGCTCACTTATACCTATATTCCCTATTGCTTTCTGGTTCTATCCTCGTTAATTGGAATGATTGATATTGCATAGTTGGTTATTAAATTGAGAATCAACAATATAGGAATATTGTACTTTTCTTGGAGTGATTATATTTCTTAGTCTTAGAAGTGTTAAAATGGGATGGTGTTTGTCTTTTTGTTCCTCTTGCCCCTTGCTTTTTCTCATCCTATTTAACATAATTACCTCTGTGAGTTGAAAGACTTTCTGCTCTCTTGTCATATTCTTGCTGTTTTGGAATGAACATATTGCAAGTAATATATGTAAAATGTTTTTGTTTGCGGATATCTACGAATGAAGTGTTACTAGAATCTTAAGCCGATACTCGTACTTTTTGGTTGATTGGAAAGGAAGTGCGACTTGGTTGTCATTGCATGGTTGTGTGATTAGAAAGTGTTCTGGTTAACAAGTAGATTCAGGGATTGGAAACATAGTGATGGCATTCATTGAATAACTCTCTCTCTCTCTCTCTCTCTCTCTCTCTCGTAAATGGAAATATTAGATAGTGGCAATAGGATTAGATTGTGTAACGGTTGTTAATGAATCTTAATGAGTGCTTAGGTTGCTTTATATAGGAACTTGAAATGTAAAAATAAAAAACTTTCCAACGAACCTCTCTTTACCCTACTCTTTAGGTGCACTAAATAGTAAACAAACATGGAATGAATTGAATTGAGTGATCATAATTAATAGCTTTGAAAGTTGTGTTTGGAACAAAGGTAGTCCCTTTAGGGGTTGCTTGTGTTAAGATATTTTGTATGCTTCGATTTTTCGTAACTTAAAATTAGTAGTTAAGTGCTATAGTCTGAAATGTTGTGTAATTGGTTGCTTAAGATGGGCCATCACTTATATGTCAATTTTCTTCTGTTGCTAGTTCTTGACTTTATATTTCAAACTTTTTGTATTGTATGTAAATATAAATAGTGTGACCATGTATATGTTGTTTCTATGTTGTAAGATCAGTTAGGATAAGTGTATAACTGAGCTAATAACTTACAGATGATAGAACATGTAATAGACAACAATTATAACAGTTAATCATTACATATTGATGTATTACTTAAGCAAAATAAAGCTACTTCTATTCAGTGAGCAAGAATAAGGTATGACACATAAAAGTGTGAATGCTCGGTATTACACTCATTAATTCATACAAGCCTTAGTAAGCTTTGTCTTCACCATTTGCATATAGGACCCAACAGTCCAAACCACCAACTAAACATTTGCAACATTACTAACATAAGTAAATTAATGATGAAAATTAATTTACTTCCTATCATTAAATTAATGATGAACATTAATTTACTACCTAACATAACATTTATTACTAAAGGGGGTGTCTCACTAGGAGATGCATGCTTTGGACAACAACTAACATACTAACAATATGATTTGGATCACATAAACCAACCAAAACAAAACCTCCTTGCTTCAAAGTGCACCAAAAGATCATCTAGAGAAAATGACTGTGAAGCCATCCAACAATATTTGCTGCAACCTACAATTGGGACTTTGTGCATCCTTGATCCTAGTATTGATCAATTTGTGTCACTTACACAAAGCCTGATTTGATATGAATGATGAGCATCATCCTGGGCATACTCATCCCTTCTGACCATCCGTATTGTACTGCAGTATGAGCATCATCTTGAAATTCTAAACCACATCGATTCCTATCTCAATGATAATTCCATACCCCTGTATGGCACATCTACCTTGATCATCAACTACAATGAGCCAATTTTCTCAACACTTCTAGTGCAAGCAACCCTCTGTCAGTTGTACAATTGTAGGCGACTGATTGAAAACCAATAGAACATCTCATCCCTTATCAGATGAGAGGCGAGAAGTCTATGCAGCAAGAAACCATTACTAGACTACTAGTCTGCTCGTCATCAATGATATCAAATAATACAAAAACCAAAATTTTGATAGAAAATGTCAAAATCCTATCATCTGTTCAAAATGGCACATCACATTCCCTATCTTGGAGTAAGCAGCATACTTAAGATAGGTTGGTCTGTGTCTCTCAGAAGATATTCTCAAGTCTCCCAGAACCATAAGCTTCGACAAAGCTAGATGCTTCTTGATCAGACCATGATGTCTTTGAATCGCAAGAATCTTCACTAGGTTCACCAACATTATGTACTTCTGTTTTTTTTTTACGTCTGGACGACTTCTTTTAGAAGAGCATTCAGGAGCATAGTGACCTATACCGTCACATTCATAGCATCATGCCTTTTTCTTGGATTTGAAAGATGATTTTTGACTACTAGTGTTGGTAAATGAAGAAGTATTACTTGACCAATCTTGACAACGAAAATAATGTTTATGCTTATGTTTGGAGGAATGTGGAAAATGCTTTTTTCCCACATATTTCTTCTCTAGTTTGTGTTTTCCCGACTTTGTGAAATAAACATCCTTTGTAGGCTTAACACCTTCCTTCTCTGCGAATTGATGCTCATGTTGAGTAAGCAATTCACATATTGAATCAAATGTTGCTTTATTAATTTTATCACTGGGTTGCAACATTTCCAAGAAGTTTGTATAATTTGAATTGAGCCCATTCAAAATAATAGATATTAACATATCATCATCAATTTTGCTACCCGCAGTATTGTATTCTTGTCTTACGCTTCTCATTTTAGAGATGTATTTAGAAATGCCTCTATCATCATTAAGTTCAATGTTCAACAATTGTATTAGTAGATCAATTTTCTTATATGCTGGTTGTTTGTCATATAAGTCCTTGAGTGTTTTTAAGCTTTCCAAGCTTCAGACTTAATGGCTTCTATGTGAATGATGACTTGTGAAGAGTAAAAGATTTTAATAGCGCGGGTGCTCTCTTATCTCGTTTTGAAACTCAAACTCACTCAAACAAACTCAAAAAAACTCAAACAATGTTGCAGGATCAGTAGGTATGTAGGTTGGTTTTCAACCAAATCCCAAAGATCATTGAAAACAAGTGTGTTTTCAATGTTCATACTCCATTCTTTGTAGTTTTTAGGTGTCAGTTTTCTGCTTCTGAGATGAGACTTACTATTCTAGCCATGTTGACAAAAAAATAATAAACCTCAAAAACAGGTATACCTCTATTAGATTCTTGATACAATACTTATTGCTCCAAACACATCCTTATTACACCAAAATTGAGACATAATAACCACTTCCTGGTTTTGATCTTGAGACCTGTAGGTGGACTAATGCCTTTACCAACTCTTTTACTCATTCAATTAGAAAAAAACACTCAAAACTAAACATATATTGACACACCCAAATAACAAGTGTATCGCTCTTTGCACGTAAATACTTAAAAGAAATATGTGGTTAAGAGGATTTTAACCTCATACCTCCTTCATGTGCAAGGCTTTGCCATATTATCCCTTACTGACTCCTCTACATTTGCTGGTGATACATAAAATTCAATATTTTGCCTAAAGACTCAAACAATGCAATGTCCAGTCATAAAATAAAAAATAAAAGTCTTGTTTTACAGCAATGAAAGTTTTTACGCAGCATTAAAGAAAATTCATCCGACAGCAAATAAATGCTTCCAAGCAATCTGAGGGGCCCACTTCAAACTCCAGTGAATATTTTAATGAGTTTTAAACTTATGCATGCACAAAACTCAAGCCACCATGTCATGCTTCACATATGTTAGCCTTTTATTCAGCTTCCGACGCTTTGCAGGGGTTTTGAATGCCAATAAGCAGGTTTCAGCAAGTTTGAACAAATTTCCGATGACTGACATAGAAGAATCACGTCCAGTATGGAAATAAAGCCTTTCAAAACAGATTTTTACATGTTTAAACACCCTAGGCATAGTTATAGAGGTTTCAGGTAGATTTAATGCCCAACAATAGTTTTGGATGCCCCGACACATAGAATCATGCCCAACACAACCTTTTTTAACCAAATTAAATGTGGTTTTAATGTTTTCAGGAAAGATGAAGCACCCAACAACAGTTTTAGCACCCTTGATCAGCAAAATGTTGTTGTTCCTTTGCAATTTCAATGCTTTGGCAAGTACTATTATGCCAACAATAGTATTAATACATTTTAAAGTATTAACAAGTATGAAATGCTACAATGCAAATTATCATGCTTCTAGTCAGCTCCAATAAGTCAAATGATGCCTCAACTTCTTCTAGGCAATATTGAAAATAGTAAAAATATTCATATCACTCTTCTAGGTTGAGATAAAGTAAGAATAAAAATCACGCAATTGAAAAAAATCTTCAAAAAACTTCCCCAAAAGAAAATCCTTTAGATTATTTTTTTCTCATTATCTCCATCATGGCTTCCTCTTCTTCCCCACATATCCATTAACTTGGCTTTGATACCACTATTAAGACATAATACATAGGAGAAATGGAGTTAACTACACATTTTATTCAAAAGAGAGGCTTACATAACATTGTGGTTGTTCGGTATTACATTCATTGATTAAGCTTTAATAAGCTTCGTCTTCACAATTTGCATATGGGACCCAACTGTCCAAACCTCCAACTATACACCCGTAACATTACTAACATAAGTAAATTAATGATTAACATTAATTTATCACCTAACATAACATTTATTACTAAAGAGGGTGTCTCATGAAGAGATGCATGCCTCATCTGATGACTAACATGCGAACAATATAATTTGGATCACATGACCCAACCCAAAAAGGGGGAATCATTTCCTAACTGATTTGCATAGAGTAGGCATGTTGATAGATGACCATTTGATGCTAGATGCTTGAATTATGCATGCCCGTATCTCCTTTGGGGTTTAATGGCTTAAATATATCATTACGAAAGTAGTTACTAAAGGGAACAACTATAAGATATTTGAGATTCTGCAATGGTTGATGGTTTGCCTTCTTTGTAGGTGTGGCGATTGGTCTCCCTAGGTGCGTGTTATGTTGATAGGTATTGTGATAATGGCGCATGCTCCATGATTTCCACTTGGTGTAGACCTCCATGTGCCCATGGTATTCTAAGTGTGTTGCGCACAAAGTCCGAGTGTTGTGCACTATGTCGATGGCGTTGCACCCGGTGTGCGAAAGGCAGCGGTGTGTGTGCGGTGCAAATGCCGCTCTTAGGAGAAGAGTGTGGAGCGACACCATTGCGCTCAAATAATTGTTAGGAATGCATTTGTTTAGTGCTCACGTGATTATTATAATATTATTAGTGAAGTTTTTATGGGGTTATAACAACTCACGTAGCTAGGTTGTGGGAGAAATTTAAGGGATGAATAGTTAGAGCTACCTCCTTGTTTATAGGAGAAGCTTAAGCTATAAATATGTAATCATATCCCCGAATGAATTCAATAGAGAAAAATCAATTGTTTAATTGTGTAAATCTACTCTTTGTGTACCATCATTTGGTATCGGAGCGATTATGCAAATGATGTTACGATCTGTGAAGGGGCGAGCTACAATATCTCGCGACCGCCCCTATTGATGAGAGATTGACACTTTTGAGAACAGTTTTTATTTATTAGCAATGTATTTATGTGAAAGGTTAGCGTGGATTTTTTGCATAGTATTTACTCATTACGAGGCCAAAGCATCATCCATCCGCGGGATTTCCTTTGGTTCATACGATGCTTATCATCGTGGTTTCCTAGATTGCGGAACCGACATATTATGCTATGCACGATATGCGATCTCAAAAGCGTGCTTCGACCAATCATTGCCCAACCGCCTACTAAATAAGTGGACCGACCCGCTTGGATCCACTCAAATTGCTCCACATTGCGGTCGCCACAGTCAAAACCCTATCCCAGCTCCAATTGTTCTTCCTTGACCAACTCGAACCAGCTTAATGAACTTGGATTTTACTTTTTCTTTGTGTTCGTTGCATGGTTGAAGAAAGGGATACAATGCAAGGCGAGAGGAATGCGTGCTTGGCGCCATAAGAAAATTGTTACACGTGTATGTGATCATTCTTCATGCCACATGCACTCATTTGGATACTCCAAACGTGTAGCATCCTTCATGCAAAGCAGCTCTCCTGTGTCGCATTCTATTTTGGGTGACGTGTCTAAACAACTCATGCAGTCTATGCACATGTGCTTAGAAACGGATATACACGTTCAACTTAGACATCGCTTGTTTGAGTAAGTTGCTTGCATAGTAATAATTTTTTTCACAAGGACAGTCAATGTGCATGCATAGTCGACTTGGCTAAAGTGTTGAAAGTTATAGTGGTGTTTGGTCATAGGATTTATTCTCGTCGACTCACAAAAATTGTTTAATGAGTGGTCCATTATTATTATTAATAATTCATTATAGGGTGAGTCAAGTGTTTGGTGTGACAAAGCCTTTAAGTGTGTCTCATAGTCATAGGTGTAAAAGTTATTATTATTTTTTAATTTTTGTAAAAGGTTTTATTTGGAGGTTTGTCTACTCAAAATTTTCAAAAGTAAAGTCATATCAAATACGATCGTCTTGCAAAAATAGTCTTGTGTATAAATTGTTGTGTTATCGTCACTTTAAAAAGTCTACGTGACATTTTTCGTAGTCTTTATTGTCGTCAAAAGTGTCATCATACATTGTTGGTGTAGTGTCAAGGTTCTTGGTCAAAATAGTCAAATTGTGTCTAGTTGTCAAAATCAATTTCAAAAATCTAAGTCTTCATTTTGTGTAAATATGTCATTGTGAGTCATTGTCATTGTACAAATTTCATAAATTAAAAAAAAATTGCCTTACGGACGCATTTTCGGTGGAATCCGACGTCCTGGCAACCATTGATCCTCAAAAGCCAAATTTGTTGAGTTAGCGACATGGCCCGGAGGACAGAGGCACAAGAGGATGAAGGACAATCAACGTCCTCTCGTTAGTCGCCAATGATGGGGCCGCATTTTGCTATGGTGGCATTTATGTGGTGTGAGTATTTACTTTCAGTTTTGCGGTGTGCTTTACATGTCGTGTTCAATGTTCTGTTTGCCGTGCTCATGTTTCAATAAGTGGGAATTTCACATTAAGGGGGAACATTATCCAATGTTCCATTTCAGATTTTCATTTGTGTGTATGAGCAACAAAATTCAGTAGATTTTCCTATGTCATTCCTGCCGGTGAGATAGTGATAAGAGCTAATGATACTACTGCAACATCATGATATTGTGGTTGTTAGTTATCCACTGGAAAAACTATCCAGAGGTTGTTGGTATTGTCCTAAAAAACCATCCGTTGTGTGGTTGTTGGTTAACCACTTTGAAAACCATCCAGAGGTTGTTGGTATTGTCCTTGAAACCATCCAGATCATGAGCAGACTATGTAGTAGCACGTTGTAGTACAAGGCAGGTTTTTCCCATGTTCGCACTAAGGGGGGGAATGTTAGGAATGCATTTGTTTAGTGCTCACGTGATTATTATAATATTATTAGTGAAGTTGTTTATGGGGTTATAACAACCCACGTAGATAGGTTGTGGGAGAAATTTATATGTATAGTTAGAGCTACCTCCTTGTTTATAGGAGAAGCTTAAGCTATAAATATGTAACCATATCACCGAATGAATTCAATAGAGAAGAAATCAATTGTTTAATTGTGTACATCTGCTACTGTACCATTAATAATTCACTCTTTCTTAAGTGTGGTAGCACTCATTGCGTCTTCGATTAACTGCATAAAAATAAACTTGAACTTATCTTGAAGGTTATATCACTTATCTTGATTAGTGTATTGTCTTGCCTTGACCATGTCGAACAATTGATGTGTGCCTTGGCAGGTGCGTGTTGTCACAACTTCAAAAATCGTATCCTTTGATGTTGTTTGCAAATTTTAGGATCCAAATTTGAAGGATGCTGAGTTGTTGCTGGCTCAAACAAAGTTGGAAAGTATGGTTTGAGTTCCACATTGAATACTAGATGTAGACTCAAGTATTGTGGTAGATCAAGGACAAATGCGTTCTCCTCAACTATGTGTAGTATGGTGTATGGACCATAGCACAAAGGCTTGATCCTCCTACGAGGACCCTAGAAGTGTTCCTTTTAAAGATGCAACCAAACCTTATCACTCACCTTGAATTCATGAGGAATGCGCTGTGTCACGACACTCTTTGTACTTTTGTTGTTGGCGCGAGAGTATCTATTCAATCTGTTGGACGTGTTGTAGAAACTTTTGAGCCTTTTCCACTTTTATGGTGTACGCGACTCCGTCTTTGGATGTCACACGATAGGATATGTCTAAAGGTGTTGATGGCTGGAACTCAAGACATGCTTGAAATGGGCTATGCCTTGTAGAGCTGTGAAGATCTCTATTCTAGGCATGCTGAATGTGAAGTAGATTATCATCTTAGGTGCGTGGATGCCCAATGTGTGGGAAGGTATTTTGATTCTTCAAAGGCATATCCATATTGTTGTAGTAATTTGTCGAGTTGTGACCATGGCATGGTGAGGCACACCCAATGTTTGCTCGCTTGAGTTCGCAGGAGTCTTATGATAGACCATGAGTAGCACAACATTTTGCTTGTGCGAGATGAGCATACGGCATTGTTTGGCAAATAGCAATTTGATTTTGATCTTTGGAGGTGACTCTTGGATGTTGAAGATACGGTCTTTGACATGTATGGGCCACCATTATGGCTTAGCTTGATATGTACCATCATAGTCAAACACATGGTCTCCTAAGTAGAATGCCACGAACTTCCAATGGCACGATGTCACAAGTGACAATGTCCTCAATAGGTTTGATTGCGTACTTGAAAGTGCATTGTGGCCAAGTTTGGATATCTTTCCCTTGTTAGTTAATAGAGAGTATGGTCGAGGATGTGCTTCAGTTGAAAGACCTAGACACTAGGCCGCGTCTTGCATAATTGTGTCTTTTAATGTCAATGATATGTAGTTGCTGACCATTTACCAATCACTTTGTGTGGTAGAGGTTTTCTTGTTCTTTAAAGGTGTCTATGGCAGTAGTGTTGTTACTTTGCAAGTTGTATTTGTATCAATGTCTCCGGCTTATGTAGGACAGAATGTGTAGATTGGACAATCAAGAATTGTTGTGCACAACATTTAGAATCACTTGGTGAGCTTGTACAGCATTGATGGCAGCAGTGTTGGTACTTTGCAAGTTGTATTTGTATCAATGTCTCTGGCTCATGCAGGACCTAATGTGTAGATTGCACAATCAAGAATTGTAGTGCGCAATATTTAGAATCAGTTGGTGAGCTTGTACAGTGTCGATGGCACCACCTGCCACCTTGTTTCTTCTTGCCTCTGTCTGAAGCTGAAGGTGTTGGAGCCTTTTCAGATTGTGCAGTTGATTGGACAATCAAGAATTGTTGTGCACAACATTTATAATCACTTGGTGAGCTTGTACAGCATCGATGGCAGCAGTGTTGTTACTTTGCAAGTTGTATTTGTATCAATGTCTCTGGCTCACGCAGGACCTAATGTGTAGATTGCACAATCAAGAATTGTTGTGCGCAACATTTAGAATCACTTGGTGAGCTTGTACAGTGTCGATGGCACCACCTGCCACCTTGTTTCTTCTTGCCTCTGTCTGAAGCTGAAGGTGTTGGAGCCTTTTCAGATTGTGCAGTTGATTTATATTGGTCTCTTTTGTGTGGCATTTGTGCTTTTGTGCAAGAGGATTTGATGGTGTGTAAGGGGCATGGGTTTGCTCTTGTGCACAACACTAGATGAAGAGGACAACTTTTTCATCTTTTCCTCAGCCTCAATCTTGGCGGTGGTGCGGAATGCTTGCTCCAATTTGTCGGAGGTCAAGAATGCCATCTTGGCGCGTATATAAGGTGAGAATCTGTTGATGTGCTTCAGCACTTTATGTTACTCTATTTTTTTTCACGGAGACATGCAACATAGTCATAGAACTTGGTGCAATCTTGAGTCGATAGCTTTTGCACTGGTGCAACTACTAGAACTTATGTACTTATCCTGGTAGTGTTTGAGGGGGTAGCATTCCTTTTGCATAGTGGTGGCAAATAGTGTCCAAGTCTCAATGGGCTTGTAGTCGCTCATGCATTGTGTGCTGTAGGTTTCTCACTAGTGCAAGACTGAAATGGACATCTTCAACACTTGTGGAGGTGATTTCTTTGAGTCAATGAAGCGGTGCCAAAAGAAATTGGACTCCACTTGTTGAATCTAGTTATATCCAATATTGTGGCATCGATTTTGCCTTTGATTATTGGAATGTTGAGATTGACTTGAATTTGAAACGGTTTTGATGCTGAAACGATGGGTTGACTGGATACATAGAATGGGATGTTGTTGGACCAAGCTGCATCATGCGTTTGGGGATTTATCTAAGAGTTCAGTGTGCTGGTCGTAAAGGAAGTCCTGAAGGAGGAGTTGGACGTCTGGGGTGCATCAGAGAACTGCTTTTGTGTATCATCCATCTCACCCTTGCTAGGACATTCTTTCGGATACCCTAAAAATAAATGTTGTGCTTGCATGTTTACAAGCATATGAAAGCTCTTGCTATGATACTAATGATCCAAGTCATGGGGTCCAGCATGGTAGCTCGAAGGACAACCCTATAACTTAGCAAGTTACGGGCTATAGAACATGCAATAGAAGACAATTACAATAGTTAACCATTGTACATTCGAATGTGGAATTTTAGTGGAATAATGCTACTTTTGTTCAATGAAAAGAGCATGGTATGCTACGTGTGTACTATATTCAGCAAGGCTGAGCATGAGGATTGCCATGGTCAGAAAGGGGGAATCACTGTCTAACTGATTTGCCTATAATTTGTATTTGAATGGATGACTATTCAATACTAGATGCTCAAAGCATGCATGTGAGTATCTCCCATTAGGGTTGAATTACTTACAATATAGTATTGCAAAAAAGTAGTTATAAAAGAGTACAGTTACAATACGGTTCAACTGCTATAACGGTTGATGGTTTGCTTTCTTGTAGGTGTGATAGTTGTTCTCCTAGTTGCGCAATATGTGGATAGGTACCTTGACATGGAACAAGCTTTGGAAGTGCCAGCTGACATGCTGCAAAGTGGTGCAAAACCTCCATGTGTCTGTGGTATGCTGAGTGTGTTGTGCAGAGTTTGAATGTTGTGCGGTATACCCAATGGCACTGCACCAGCGTGAAAAGGTGCAAAGAAGAGGTGCAGGTGTTATCAAAAGCCGTTAATATGCAGAATGCATGGGTGCACACATAACACCAAATGCTCTTAGGAGGAGCATGGACTGATGCAGCTGCGCTCAGATCATTGGTTGTCTTGATTTAGGAGTTTATTAATCAAGTTATGATTGCATATATCAGCATAAGCATGTCTTATAGCATCATATAGTGAGCGTGTTAGGATAAAATGAGCTTTATACACAATTTCATTTGAGTTCCAACTTAAAAATTCTTTTTTTTTGCAAGGTGTTTTTGGGAGTGTCCATCTACCAGTTTTGCTATGAAGCTCATGTAAGTTAGTTCTTTTTTAGCAATCATAATTTTCTTCTTGAAGCCGACAACTTTATATGTGTGATGGATGTTCAAGTTTGGAAGTGTTGATATATTTGTAATATTGTTTTGTTTACAGCGGTTCTCTTTATTAGAACAATCCCTTCTTCATATTTATTATTGATATGACATGTGTTGCTGGAAGTTCTTATTTGCCGGAACAGACGTTTTAAAGGGTCTCCACAATATGGTTGTGTTTACAATGGTAGTCTTTGTTAGAACAGTGGTGGTTTCATATTTATTATTGATTGTACACATGTTTCTAGAAGCTACATCTTTGTTGTGATTTTCATAATGTTTTTCTGTTGTTTTTCAGATTGCATGTGCTTTGATTGGGTCTCTTGGTGCATTCTATACAGGCATTCTGCTAATTAACTTGGTGGTGGCTTTATTTGCTCTGATAGCCATTGAGAGTAGCAGTCAGAGTTTGGGGCGGACTTATGCAGTGCTCTTGGCTTCTGAACTTGTTCTTGACATCATATGGTTTATTTTGTTCTCTAGTGAGATTTGGTGAAGTCCAATATCCTCAACAATTTTGATTTCTTGAAATAATTCCAAGCAGAAAAATATTAGCTCTGCTTTATTTCTCATATGTTATAGCTTACTTCATACATAGTGCCATGAATGTTTTTATGTGATTTCGTTATTGCTGAAGTATTACTTAAGCACATTGAAAATGATAAACAGATTCTATTATTTCAAATGGAAAATCCTGTTTGACAATAGATTTGACAGCAGAGGGTAACTATATTATTGGATTCTTAAGAATTCCCTCTCCTCCCCCTCTGCCCTGTCCCCAGTACCCAAACTTGTTTATGTTTCTGATTCTGGGTTGGATTTCCTTGGAAATGTCTTGATTCTCCAGAATTACTGGCCCTATTCCAGGACAAACCTGCTGTAGACTTTGCTAAAACTTTAAAAATAACAAAACAAAAAAGAACCAACCTAACCTATTTCTAGCCCCCGCTTATCTGCCACACATTTTCCCATCTAAGTGAACCGTCTCTTAATGCCCCTTCAGCATATTTTATGCATGTCAATAATGCGACTGCATGTAATTTTAAATTGTTAAAACTGGTTTAGTAACTGGTCACTTGGTTGATACAATCCATCAGACCCTTTTCATTGCCTTTCTTGGCAAAGCAAAGAGGCTTGTATAATACATATTCGTGTTTATGCTTAGTTTTAGGTTTTCTATTCATTGAGTTATATACATGATTGAAGAACAGGGCTGGTTATAGTTTGTTTTGTCAATTTTATTTTTATTTTCATTCTAGCCACAGATGTTTAATACTCTTGCCTAGTCTTGTTTTAGAACAGTTTTATTTCTGTGCCATATGTGATAGCTATAAACTTTGTTTTTGTTTTTTTAATTTGAGAAAATGTGTCTCATATAACTTCGAGGAACAAAAGTTTACATCTGATGAGCATACTACTGACAAAAAAATTTTCCGTACATAAGCAAGGAAAGAAAGCACTTGAGCCTGTGCCCCAATGGTAAAGAGTACACATCTTTGTGATAGCTATAAAATTTGCTAAATAAAAAGATGTTTGGCATTGAGAGGCATGATTTATTTCATTTCCTCCAACAATTTCACTGGCAACAATATTGAAGTCTTAATTGTGTTTTTGGCACTTGATAGCTGATATGAGTTTGCAAGACAGGCTTATTATTGACCTCTATTAGTTCCAAGAAACTATAGCTAATATTGAATGGTGGCTTATTGCAGGAATATCGATCCCCTTAAGTATGCAAAGTTTTCGACAATCTCAGTAAAGATTGTATTTGGGATGCAAACTATTGGGTTTTCAGTTAGATTGATATCCTCATTCATATGGTTCCAGATGTATAAATTGGGGGTTTCATCAGAAAATAACACAGCTTATCAATCTGCCGATTTTGAAAGCAGGGTGCTTTTCTCAATGTATCAAGCCCAGCTCCTGCTAGACAGACATCACTCAATGATGATGTATTAGCAGGTTCTATTTATGATCCAGCTTATTACTCCTCTCTTTTCCAGGATACAACAGATCTTGGACCTTCCTACGAGGTTGGTACGGGTGTATTACTGAACCTTCATTGGACGTATGGTTTTTCCTGTCATGATACTTATGTTTCTACTTTTTGCTGGTATACATTCGAGTAAAAGTTAGATGGTATGCAAAACCTTAGATGGCAGGCTGTGAGGAACATGCAGGTTGTTGACCCATTTTGATTTTTTCATAATGCCATATTTTGTCTTTTATGAACACTTGAACATTGTTAAGTGTGTTATATATGGAACTTCTTTGTATTATGTATTTGTTTGATTAACTGAAATTGTATTGATACAATAAGCATAGTATTATAGCTACATGGTTGGTGCTTTTGTCCAACCGCAACCTTTGTTATATGTGGAATATGACCTCTCAACGTGGCAAAGAGACTCTCTGTGTGCTGGGAATCATACCTTGCACTTTGTTGATCAACTTGTAATTATTTTTCTTACATCAAAAAAGTGTTATGTCATTTCTCATGAATCATTTGTGTTCTTGTTCTTTCAAACCTTTGTGTGGATTGTCAACCATAAACACAAACCTTTGACGTATTGTGCTGACAGGAAACATTGGTAACCCTTGAGCTATCAGATCTTTAATTTTATTGTAGTTCCTGTTTGGATTTGAACACATATCCCAGCCTTGTGTTTTGAGGGGAGTGGTAAAAGAGATGTGCTGTGGTTATATTTCCTAGCAGAAAATGCAAGATGGGAGAAAATACCATTTCATGATACAAACTTGCAATACTATTGACTTGTAAGGGTAATATAAATACAAGGATAATGTAAAACAGAATATCTAGATCCAAACTTTATATATGAACTTGCTATATTTATCTGCATATTAGATCAGATAATATATATAAAAATAAAGTCTTGTGAATCAGATAAGATAATATATATATATATCTCTATATTGGAGCCACTGGAGGCCCTGAATATATCTCTATCTTGGAGCTGCTGTAGAAATCCCAATTTTACTAATAGAGCTTTGGCGAAAATTCTTCCTAAATCAGGCACAAAGGGAAAATCTTCAGGCCTGACTGGTGAGATACACGAATACATTCGATAGACTGCTGCGAAGCTCTCACTATAGTTTATGGCTCTAGGAAAATCCTCTCGAGTATGTTTCTTATCTCTCTCAAATATGCCATGGAAGAGCTGTGCTGTGCCAACATGCCCAAATTCCTAAAGAACATGGGGCTACTGTTATAATTTTTTACCTTATAGATTTTAATAACGAATCTTCCATTTGTGAAGAAGTTGGGGCTTGATCTCGGATCATTCTTATCATGTTTTATCTCTACATGACCAATGCTCTGATTGTTTATGCCATAGATTTGTGCGTTGTATATAGATCTTATTTTCTTGCCTTTCCCTTGATGTGTTTACAATGCATCTCTCCGAGTGTTTATTCAAAGCTTTCATGGCTTTATCTTTCCCTGAATTTGTTTCCATTGTATTTTCCTGTTTTAATCCAGGGGTTTGATTTAAATCAGTGTTACTCGGGATGCGTCCCTAGATTTTGGTGACGTCCCGAATGTCCCAAACATTTCGGGGACTTGGAGGGGATGTCCCCTATTTTTTAAAATCTTTCAAAAACTTTTGATGTTTTTACTTTTAAAAAGCTGTTATTTTTACGAAGAACATTAAATTATAATCTTGAAAGTACCTGAATAGAGTTTAAATCCCTAAATTTCATTGAATAAAGTTAAAATATTCAAATATTAATATTTTATATATTATTTTAATAGCCATCCCCTTGCCGTCCCCAAAATTTGGGAATTTTTTCCTGTCCTAGAAACCCCATCCCACCGTCCCCAGACTATGGTAACTATGATTTAAATTGGGTTTTGGAAATCGAGTTAACGAGAAGGTGACATTTGTCACCTCCTTAGTAACGGTTACCTTTTGCTTTATCTTTAGTTATCTAGGGTTACTTTGATACATTGTTATGCACAAACCCATCTCCGAGCTGTCTCGGATGTCCTGACATTTCGGGAACTTGGGGACAGGGCAAAAACGTCCCCACGCACCCCTCACTAAGAAAAATGGGGACACCCCTGAATTATGGGAATGTTGGGAACTTCAGCTATTAGTAAATTGTAATATCCCTGATAAATAATTTCTAACAAATTTGGATATTTTATCAAACCCTAGGGCAACAATATAAAAAATTGAACTTTTATGACAACAACAATAAACTGATTTTTTTATAAAAACAGCAAACCCAATTGCAGACAAAATATAATTTATTTATTTATTTTCAAATCAGCTTCAGGGCAAATACCAGAATATCTGTATACAATTACTGGCTCAATTTTGATGATCTAGATATGTAGAAGGCTGCAAGAAATAAACATGCAAGCTGAAACCCTTGCAAAAACTCTCCAAATGTGGCGCCCAACATAGAATCAATCTCCCAAGGGTGGCGTCCAACTATGGAAGTGTCCAATATGCCTTGCAAATGTTTGTCTGAAGAAATCCTTGGCTGTACTTTGTTGTTTTGGATGCTAAAACAACCTTGAATATGATGCCCTAGCTGAACTGGATGAATATTTGTACTCTGAATGATCACTGCAACCCCTGGATGGAATTGCCAAGCTTAGATGGGTTTCCGTCCTCAAATTTGTGTGTAAATGAGGGTTTTCATCCTCTATCTTGATGTAGAAGTGTTGGCTATATTTTACGCATAGCTAAAAACCTAGGCGATCATGAGATAAATCTCCCTCGTTTACCGTGAGGCTCCCGTGTCGATTTGTCAATTAAAATATGCTAAGTATCTATATGGGTTTTACTTTAACTATTCAAATTCATGAACCATAATCGTATAGCTTGCAACAAGTAAGCAGCTGTTTGAGAAAGGAAAGATTTATAGAAGAAAGAAATAATAAAACACAGGGAAGAAATGGGGAAGATGTGCAACCCAATCAATAGATAACAGAGTTGATTGCATGCACATAGAAGAAACCAATAGATATCAACACACAAAATTATAAGCAAAGACAACTCCAGATCTAGATCTAAAATAACACAAAGTTTATTAGAAGATCTAAGATAGAAAGCTAGAAACAAAATGCACCGTGACACAAAGTTCTCCGGAAATCTGCTCCTTTATATTCTTTGCAATAAAAACACAAAGCGACCCATTATTTTAAAAAAATACGATTTTTTTAAATAGTAGTCCCAGTTCAGGGTGAAATCTGGGACACAAGAATGTTGCTTACAAATTTTTCAAGATGTTTGAATAATAAACCCCAAATCTGCATTTATAACTTCTAAGGTCCTCTCCAAAGTTGGTGTCCCCTCCTAAAATAGGAATAACAATATAAAATGTTGGCACCCCATCCGAAAAATAAGAATAAACAATATAAAAATTTTCAATCCTAAAAATAGGAATAAACAATGTAAAATTGCTTTATCCTCCCTTCATCCTAAAAATAACATCTTGATGCTCTTCCTCTAATTCTCTCTGATAAAATGTTTTATTTAATTATTATTCTATCTTTAGCGCCCCCTTGATAAAGTTCATCAATATTAATCTTATTCTATATCTGGTTTTTTTGGATTAATAATATGATGTAATGTGTTTTTTTCAATTAAAATATATAACCTTGGACCACTTAAATTAATTTATTTCTCTCTTAATTTCCTCTTAGCCTACGAAAAATGATAAGAATAGGCTACGAAAATTAATTAATTAGTAAAAGACATTACGATCCGCCCTTCCCGAAGCTTACACCTCAAGCAATAGCAAGTTCTTTTGCAAATTTCGGGATCCCAAACTCTCATGTTCACACAATTTGGAACTTGTATGAGCGAAATCTATGTGCCCTTTCACTTGAAGTGTTTTTCACATTATCACCATAGATTTTCTCGCATAGCTGAAAACTTAGGCGAATCATGAGATAAATCTCCCTCATTTACAGGTGAGGCTCCCTTGTAAAATTTTGTCAAATATATTTTTCTAATATCTCTCTGCTGATTTTACTTTAATCTTTACTACCTCATGCACCAAGCTAGGCCTTTGCAACTAGTAAGCACTCAAGAAATGTATATATGCAAAAGAGGGAAATAATTGAATACGAGCGAAAAAAGAAAGAAGATGTTCGGCCTGAATAGTTAATAGAATTGGTAATTACTTGCATGTACTTAATTCATCTCAGAAATGCAAAGGCTTAACGTTCCATCAGATTAAGATCATTTCCCATAGTTTATTGAGACTAGATCTAAGATAGAAGCTAGAAACAAAATGCGTCCATGACACAAAGTTCTCCGGAAATGTCATTTCCTTTATATTCGAAAAGTGGATATCGGGGTTTCAAACACAAATCCTGGAATATAGAATGTTGCTTACAAATCATCGAATGAACTCCATTCTTCTACTTATAGAATGTAACAAAGTTTCATGAGAAACTCACTTCCATAAACAAAAGTAAAGAAGACATCTCGACATTTCCTCTAATTCCTCTCTCAAGTGACACATTGCACATCTGCATGGAATTGTTCCACATAACTTAAAGTAATGGTTTCAAAACCAATAACTTTAAAGTTTTACAATTACATCCGGGAACGTGAAAAATAACAAGAAGAAAAGTAGAAGAAGAAAGACACTTCTAATCATCACATCTTCTTTTTTTTCCGATATGAATATACTTGTCAATATGTAATTCAACATCTTCCCATCTATCTTAGCCACAACTTCCTTTTATGTCCCGAATCTGCTGCGGCAAATCCTTCGTTCAATACCCGATACATGCTTCTACCACCTCCTCCAAGCTAGGCCCGAACTTCTCAATATCCCGATTGAAGTTAAGCCTACCGCTTGATATAATTCATCGTGAAAGGCTTAACGGCTCCATCAATTCTCCTCGCACCATCGTAGAAGAGACCCTTCCAGGAATTAGGCACTCTTTTTGGAAATGATCCATGTATCATGAAGTAACATTTCCAACCACTTCCTCATGAGTAAAAGCAATGACATTATCTCGGCTCTCAAGTGCTTCCTCTTTTAAGATAATTCGGATCTCCAAACGGAAAGATACCGCAAACTCAATATGCTTCCCCTTCTCAATCGATCCGCTGTGCACAATTCCCACAATCAAACACTTCTCTAGCCTTATTTATTTCGCCAAAATACTTGTTACTCTCAAGAATCATTCATATCTATCGTGCTTGTCATCACGTTGCTCACTGATTTGCACGTCTTTCATAACCTTTTAGGCGGTGACACACCTTTTCAAGTTGTATAGAAGTTTGACGAATAATCGAGTTTCCATTCGTCGATAGCTTTAACTGGTTCTTGCATCTTCCATTTCCCGCATCAGGATGATCACACACCGCTTCATGGCTTTGAAATGGGCCGAGTGGAAGATTTAGCAACCTTGCAATGATCTCGCACAACCGAGATACACCTTCAAGTTCAACTTTCTCCGCCTTTTCTTTGTCAAGCCTAAGGAATAGAGCATCTATCAATGTCTGCGTGTCTTGCTTCAATCCTTCTGTGGTGGCTTGACCTATGGGTACTCTGGTTATTGTTATGTCTTCTGCCGTGAGCTCATCCTCCTTCCTCTTTGCCGAATGACATCTCAACAAACTTCTGCCCTGACTCCTCGATGATCAACCTTGAAGTTACCTTAGCAACTTTAGGTTTTCTGTCTTTCCCGCTTAGATTCAGGAGCAACTGCAAGTCATGTTCCTCCAAGTTGATTTCTTCTCTAGCCTCTGGAACCAACTGCGAAGTCAACCATTCTGAGAAATTACTTCTCGGAGAATGAGAAGTTGCCGAGTGTACCACTATCTCGCGCTCTGATTCCTCTCCATCTGAAACCGCTACAGTGTTGTGGCTGCCATCCTCTGAGTCATCCAAAGACAAAGCTCTTTCAAATTCGCCATCTGCAGCTTCAACGTTTCTTCAGGAAGAGGCGCTGAACGGAGTGGCTGAGGAGAGAAGATGAATGTTGCCGATTCAACGGAGGAATGACAGTGTCTCCGCCAAGGGCAACAACAGTGAAGTATTTGGTGCTTTAGAGAAGCCGAAACTAACATCATAGCCGTAGAAGTGATCTTCTCCTTTGAATGAGACCTTCTATGCACTTTCATCTTCTCTCGGCTTTCTCCTTCGTGGTTCCTCTTGAGGGAATCTCCTGTCCGAAGTTGCTTCGTGATTTGATTCATCAACACTTTATCAAGGCAAAATATCCCTTCACAAAGAAACTGGTTTGAAGTGTTCACTGCAATGGCAATGCAGACCTTTCCTCAATCGTATGGCAGCCCCCTACGTTCTCCTGAAGTATAGCTCTATCTCCTCCCATTTGATGGTATGTGTCAAGTAACACAAGCCCATCATCTTTAAGATCCGTAGGTATCCGTGCTAATCCAAAGTCCAACACTTGCCGTGTTGATAGCCTGCTGAAATCTTTCTTTCTAACCTCGTACTCACTTTTGCACTTCATCCAGAAATCTTCTAATGAAGGCACATGTGCATACTCCTGGGAGATCGTCTTCCTGGCTACTCCAAATGGATCGAAGTTCACCGTGCTGGGAAGAATTCTTGCTCGTACTTAGAGAACATTTCCACTTCCATTCCTCGGGTTTTATGAATGCTCTGGCAGCTATAATGGCCTACAGTGATTGGGAAGAAGCCCGTAGACTTGTGCCGTTTCGACTGAAGGTCGTGCATCTCCACAAGTTGTCTGCTCAGCTCCATGGTGACCAATCTATCATTCAGATATCTAGGCAACTTAACTGGTTCTCCAGAAAAGCCGGTGACCCTGAGGTATGTAAAATCCACAAATTGAATGAAGATACTGCCAATCTTGGACACAACTTCCCACGCTTCTTTGCTCACCCTGTTGGCCTTTAGATCGCTATCCAACCTGCAAATGAATTCGTAGAAGAATCCATCGTTGACCACTTTGAAATATTTCTTGCACGCAGTCAATGATGTTTGTGTGGTAGCACTTGAAAATAGGGTCCTTGGAAAGAACACCACATCTATCCACTTGGAGAAGATGCCTTGTGAAGCACATATACCAAATAGGAAGTCATTTTGAAGTTGAAAGTATGCCTCACGTTCCGGAGTTGCTCACCAATGTTGTCGCTAATGATTTCCGACCAATTGATTATTGAATCCGCTTTGTTGATTTCAATGGTCCTGATGAAAGCATACATCCATGTGCGGAAGGTGTGAGCGTTTGCTTCACCATTTATCCTGCATAACAATTTGGCAATATCATCCACCTCTTGTACTAGATTGGACCGCGGAAGAGTTCTTGGGAACTTGGAAGGAGATTTGGGCTTCTTCATGTATCTGTTGTTCATTATGTTCACGCAATCAACTCGATGCTTCTCCCACTTCGCTATCGGCATTTTATATACTAATAGAAGTCACCACCTTTCGTGCTCAGAATCTTCAAACAATAATTGATGAACTGTGCGTCCAACCGGATTATTGTTTTCCCCTGTAGCATCTCGGACTGATCTGGATGATGGATGGTAAGACCTAACACACTCCATAACGAACTCGCAATCAATCGGGTCAGACATACGGAAACGCTGCAGCTCGAATAATTCCACTGCTTTTGACTACACGCATGAGGGAAGTCTTTCCTGCTCTGGATCTTTCAATCAATTCGGAAAGAGGTTCCGACCTAAATCTGTGTCTCCAATGTCTACAAATTTAGAAGTGATGCATGACTCTATTGTGCTCTCTTTTTCATCCCTCTTTGCCATGGCTGTATCTATCTTTGTCTGAACAATTCTTTTTCTCTTTATTCGGCCGGAATTCTTCACAACCGTGTAGATCTAGATAATTCTTCAGATTTAGAGGATATGTTCAATGTATTGACATTGATTTAAACTCCCTTTCTCTTATAAAGCACTGTAATGAATTCCTGCAATTAATTCGCATAAAAGATGGCAACCGAACATGAACAATGGATTTTAATCATACAAATCTGCATATCTCAAGCCTCGCTACCCCAAAATTTGATGTTTTATTTGCATGCAAAGCAAACATGAATTTTACCAACTTCACCTGAGCACCTGTATCACTTATGCAAACAATTATTCAGACACAAATCAACCTCCTTCAAACCTAGGCGCCAAATTTGGAAGCTTTCAACATTAATTACACCTTCTAAGCAAAATTCCTCTCCAAATGGGGCGCACTTTTTGTCTGGGCTGCACTTCTTTGCTTTTGAATTAATTAATTCATCCTTATGGCAGCCCCTGCTTATATAATCCTCATAATTCTATAATTAATTAATGCCTCTCCTATTCCTGGCAATTAATTAATTATTTAATAAGCTTTACTCTTCAAATGGGGCGCCTATTTTGTGCATGCTCATGGCTGCCATTAAATAAATTAAATTTATTTAATTTTATCTTTCTACTTCCGCTAACTTAAGCCTCACAAAGTATGTTTTGACCTTAGCCACCGAAAATAGAATTAATTAAATCAATTAATACTTAAAAAGTATTATTCCTCTCTTCTTCTCGCCTCTTCTCCCGAGGGGCTTCGAGACAAATTTGATGCACTTGATTTATTCTCAGTGATCTTTGGCATTTCGATCAAGTCAACTGGGTAAGACCAAGGTCATGGTCTTCAATGGTTGCATGACATCACACCTCCATTTCTTCTTCAGGGGCGGAGGTTGAAATTACTAATACATACACCTACCCTGGGAGTCCAGGTTCTTTAGGGCCTAGATTCAAGATGAGGCATGCTCTTCACCGATGGTGAACAAAGGGTATGGGTCTCTTGCCATTCTCGATGACAGTGATTTTGGCACCACTTCCGTGACGTCTCCTCCGAGATGTTTCTTATGAACTCCCTCATCCGCCCCACTGTTCTCTACGGGTTTGTGCCAGGGGCCCTCCTTTTGGACACGATTGGACCTCGGTGAGAGGATTCGAGACTCTCCTCCTTCGCCGTTTCATCGATCAAAAAGACGGTCCCTTAAGATATTATTTTGGCGAGTTTGGGCTCGACCTTTCCGTTTGGAGACTATAATTGACATATATCCTCTCTTTACCCTATCGGGAGGTTTGGTGATCTTTCCGATGAGCAGGACAGGTATCCATATCTCGCCTATTGTTCTTCTGTGAGTATTGCCCAGGCTAGGGGCCGTTGTTGGTTTGCTGAGACTTTTGCCCTGTTGGACTCAGTTGGTATCCAGATTGATCGTCTCCCCCCCTTCCAAGATTCTTCAATGCTCCCAGTCATCTCTTGCCCACCAAGCAAGTGTTGAACAGGTCCATCCGGGAGGATATCTACAGGAGCTTCATTCAGACTACTTGGGTGAACCACCCTAGGGGTTTGCGACCTAAGATGTCTTTTTATGCAGAGCACTTTCTTGAAATCAGAGATGGGCTCATCATCCGCCCGTAGTACACCTCTCGTCACTGGGTGCATGCCCTCCGTATACCTTTGGGTCAGTTTCGAGTTGGCTCCCACAGACTCCGGTGCGAGATTGATCACCACATTGATCGGGTGGATAGACTTTGTAGGCTCTGTAGCCTTCATGAGGTGGAGACTGAGACTCATTTCATCTTCCGCTGCCCCATTTACTATGAGATCAGAGGACGCTTTCACTGTCTCTTCAGAGAGATCCAGACTCTCCCGGTCTTCTTCAGGTATATCGACCAGCGGTGTCTTGCCCTCTACATCCGTGAGTCTTTGTTGTTACGAGACCAGATTCTTCATCCCCCTCCGCGAGTCGTCCCCACGAGACGAATTACAACCTTCTTTCCGGTTCTACCCACTGGTGGAGGAACTAAACGACAGAGCCTTCCTGGCCCAGATTCAGTGCATAGATCAGTTCGTCCCCGATGGACCTTCACACCTCCCTCGATCACCGCCAAGAAGATCGATGCACACACGTACTGAGGGCGGTCCAGCTCCTTTGTCCCCTTGTCGCCGCATCGCCTCTCGATTCGAGCCGGGTAGAGGTTTTCACCCCCCCATATCGGATTGCCAGTCCATCAGAGCTTCTTTTCGTCGGCCTCTAATGTTAGGAGGGGTGTGGCTACCATTCCTGATTAGACCTCTGGTCCTCACTTGCCCCCCTTTCATTCTCTTCTTCGCTTCCGTCATTTTTCTCCCCCGCTTGCTCCTTTGCCCCCGCCTGTGGGGGCATTTAGCTTCGGGTTTCCTTTCTGCTGTCTTTTCTCTTCTTTTCTGTTTTTGGGAACTCGTTTTGAGTTGTCCCCGCTCGCACTTTGTATATTGTTTGGGCTGCAGTCCCATTGACCTACTTTTGTGGTCATTCGTTGGACATTAATATATTTGTCTATCTTATCTCCCAAATGGGGTGCACTTTTTGACATGAAGGGGCTGCATTAAATAAATATTATTTATTTAATTTTAGAATTTATAATTCTCACTTCCTTGTCCACTTTCCCTTTGTTGAGTTTTTCACAAGCACAGGCGCCAAAATTGAGAAGAAATTAATTAATTAATTGCATTAAAAGCTTCCCTTCTTTCCCTAAAGGGGTCGTACTTTTTTGTCATGAGGAATTTTTATTTTTAAATTGAATTGACAATGGGATTATTTACTCATGGCGAGTAATAAAATCCCATCAATGCCTTAAGTGGTTTTTCTTTTTTATTTCACAATGAGAATTTTTACTCTTGAGGCAGTAAAAATTCCCCTCCTACCTACGTATTACCTCCGATTTTCCCATCAGTGACTTAAGTGGCGTTGCTTTCATGGGAAAAAGTACCTGCTTTAGCAGTACAAAATCCCACCTCGCTATTGCTTCCAAAATTCCGTGATTCACTTCAAACCCTCTTTTTCCAAAAATGCGGCCAGCCCGTAGAAAGCTTTTGGTGCACGACTTCATCTTTTCTGAGAGAACCAGACCTTTGATGGTGAATTCCTTCTAGCACAACGTGCATAGGTGATCTCCGTGATACTCCGTGCCAAGAATCAGGCCAAACCGCAAAGGAATTGATCCAGAGAAATTTCACAGAAAACAAAATGGGAAAACACAAAAACACAAAATGTTGCCAGAAGTCACAAATAAAGCCTATGATTCATTCCTGGTTAAAACCCTACTGGTATATGGGAATAATGACATGTACGATCACAACAGGGTTAAACCGAGCACAAATTGCCTCAAACGGGGCTCAAAATAATTAAATACAAATTTCCCATAGGCAAACCCAACGACAGAATAAAACAATTTTGGGCATCTGGGTATTTGTCGAAAATGGCTTATATGGCTCCTTGGGAATATCTTGACACATTACAGGAACTTTCTGGCAATAAAAACACAAAACGACCCATTATTTTAAAAGTACGATTTTTTTTTTAAATAGGGTAGTCCTGCATTTTCAGTGGTGAAATCTGGGACACCAAGAAGCAAAAGCTACCCGCAAAGAATGAAGTAGAGAAATTTTCAAGATGTTTGAATAATAAACCCCAAATCTGCATTTATAACTTCTAAGGTCCTTCCACGCTTGGTGTCCCCTCCTAAAATAGGAATAACAATATAAAATTGTTGGCACCCCATCCTAAAAATAAGAATAAACAATATAAAATTGTTTTCTACTCTCTCCATCCTAAAAATAGGAATAAACAATGTAAAATTGCTTTATCCTCCCTTCATCCTAAAAATAAGATCTTGATGCTCATGCTGCCCATTCTATCTTTGGTGCCCCATAATAAAATGTTTTATTTAATTATTATTCTATCTTTAGCGCCCCATAATAGAAGTTCATCATTCTATTATTATTTTATTCTATTTCTGCTTTTTGGATTAATAATATAATTTAAGTGTCCTTTTTCCAATTAAAATATAAAAGTACCTTTGGACCACTTAAATTAATTTATTTCCCTCTTTAATTTCCTCTTAGCCTACGAAAAATAATAAGAATAGGCTTCGGGTATCCAAAATTAATTAATTTTGAAAAGGGGACATTACAATCCGCCCTTCCCGAAATGCTTGCCCTCAAGCAATTACAAGTTCGTTTTTTGCAAATACTAGGATCCCAAACTCTCATGTTCACACAATTTGGAACTTGTATGAACGGATCTATGTGCCCTTTGTCACTTGAAGTGTTTTTCACATTATCACCATGTAGGCTAGATTTTCTGCATAGCTGAAAACTTAGGCAGTCATGAGATAAATCTCCCTCATTTACCGGTGAGGCTCCCTTGTAAAATTTTGTCAAATATATTTTCTAATATCTATCTCGCTGATTTTACTTTAATCACAGACTACCTCATGCACCATAGCTAGGCGCTTTTGCGGCTAAAACTAAGTAATTGTAAAGAAATGTATATATGCAAAAGAGGGAAATAATTGAATACGAGCGAGAAAAGAAAGAAGATGTGCAACCTCGACAAATAGTTAATAGAATTGGTCACATGCACATATTTAAACAAAAATGAGATCTAGAAATGCAAAATTCAAAGCAAAGAAAAGTTTCGTATCTAGATCTAAGATAACACAAAGTTTATGCAAAGATCTAAAAAGAAATAAGAAACAAATGCACCGTTGACACAAAGCTTCTTTGAAATCTGCCTCCTCTCTATTCCTTAGCTTCCAGAAAGATATCAAGGGTTTCAACTCAAAGTCTGGAACACAAGAATGCTGATTACAAATTACGATCCTTTAACTCGTAGGCTCTTCCTCTATTTATAGTGTATAGAGTGGAAATTACAAATGGAAACTACAACTAAACTAGAACATGCGAAAAGTTGTAAAGGGAAACATCTCACAATCTTTCCCCTAGAATTCCTCTCTAAGTGACATGCATCCGAGGTTAAGCCAAAGTTGTGCACATCTGCCACTTATCTCAGAGAACTTTTCCAAATAACTTAAAGTAATGACTTTTAAACCAATAACTTTAATCTTACAATTTCATCCTGGAACATAAGGAATAAGAAAGAAGAGAAGAAAGAAGATCTTGCGGATATTACACTCTACTTTTTCTTCTTGTTCTGATATTGAATATACTTGTCGAACATATAATTCAACAATTTCCCATCTGTTTTAACAACAACCTCTTTCTCGGTCTTGAACTGCAGCAATCCTTTGGACAAAATGTCAATGCTTACTTCCACCTTCAAACTAGGCCCGAACTCTTTAATGTCCGATTGAAGTGTTATCAGCTTGTTGATTGAATTCAACGTGAAAGTCTTAACAACTTCATCAATCCTCTTGAATCATCGAAGCAACCCTTCAATAAAGCGAGACACCTTTTTGGAATAGCTCTTCTGCAGGAAGAAACATCCCCAACTACTTCCTCCTCGGTGAAAACAACTATATTGCCCGACAATGATAATATCCTATCCTCGAGCAACTGCATTCTTTTCAGCATAAGCTTGAGAATTTCCATGTGGAAAGAAACTGCAAACTCAAGTTGTTTTCCCTTTTCAATCAGTCCATCAGGCACAAGTTGTTCCGCAATCAAAACTTCCTCCGGCAACTTATTTATTTTAACCAAAATGTCTAGGTTACCTTCAGCCACTACATTCTCATCCACTATGCCTATCATCAGTTGCTTTAGCTGAGATAATGCACCTTTCATAACTTCCAGACTAGCTGGTACCTCTTTGAGTTGTTTTGAAGCTTGGTGAATGATCTGGCTTTTCCATTCATTAATAGTCGTGACTTGATTACCTGCATCCTCCACCTCCTTAATCAGATGGTTGCTCACCTGCTCATGTACTAAAACTATTGAGAGGAAGGTTTGGCAACCTTAGCAATGATTTCACACAATAAAAACACCAAGAAACTTATTCTTGAAGTTTGGTTTCATCTCGCATTCTCTTTGTCCACATTGAGGAATAAAGCGTTTATTAGTGTCTCCCGTGTATCTTGCTTTAATCCTTCCATGGTAGTCTACCTAGTGGCACTTTGGTTAATGAGATATCCGTGAGTTCTCCCTTCTTTTTCCTCTTAAACCAACGACTCCGCAACAAACTCACTACTAATATATAAAACCTATTCTTCATAATCAACCTTGAAGTACCTTGGCAACTTTAGGTCTTCCATCCTTTTATTCAAACTCGGGAGTAGTATAAAGTCATGCTCTTCATGTTGATCTCCTCTCGGCTTTAAAACATTCTGCAAAGCCAACCATGATGAAAATATTGCTTCTCGGGAATGAGAAGTCACTGAGTGTACCACCTTCTCATGTTCAGACTCTGCTGCATCCGAATTTGCCACAGTGTTGTGGCTGCCATCCTCTGAATTGTCCAAAGACAATACTTTTTCAAACTCTAGTTTTGAGCTTTTAGCTTCTCTGGGGGAGGTGAAGATCCGAGTGGCCGAGGGCCAAATACAAATGATGCTGAATTTAACGGAGGAACCACCACATCTGTTTCCTTTGGTTCGGGGTGCTCAAAGTGCTATGAGTTGACATAGGAGAAGCTTTGTTTGAAAGTGGTACTAACACGATAGCTGTAGAATTGGCCTTCTCCGGTATCTGAGACTTCTTATATACTTTAAGCTTCTCTCGCCTCTCTACTTTCACTTCACCTTCATGATTTCTTTTCTAGCTTTGAGTCTCCGCAATAAAGTTACCATGATCATCATCAAAGCTTCGTCCGAGAATACCCCTTTGTCAACAACCAGTTTGAGGTGTTAACTAGAACTGCGGAAGACCTTTCCTCAATCGTCTGACAACCACTTATGCTTTCCTGAAGAGCAGCTCTATCTCCTCCCATCTGATGGTATGTGTCAAGTATCATGTGTCCATCATCTGCGAGATTTGCAGGTATCCGTGCTAAACCATAATTAGATACTTGTTGCGTTGATAACCTGCTGAAATCTTTCTTCTTGACTTCATACTCACTTCTGCACTTCATCCAAAAGTCTTCTAATGAAGGTACGTGTGCATACTCTTGGGAGATTGTCTTCCTTGCTATCCCATATGGATCATAGTTCAATCGTGTTGGGAAGAACTCATGCTCATATCCGGAAAACATTTCGGCTTCGATTCCCCTTGCCTTATGGATGCTTTGGCTTGTAATAACCCACCGTGATCGGAAAGCAACCTATAGGTTTCCTGCTACTTTCATTAAAGTCATGCATTTCCACGAGTTGCACCGCACAACCCATGATGACCCATTTGTCGCTTGATATCTCGATTTTACTAGTTCTCCTGAAAAGCCATCGACCCTGAGATACATGAAGTCTGCAAATTGGATGAAGATGCAACCATACTAGGATACAACTTCCCAAGCTTCTTTGCTCACCCTGTTGGTCTTTAGATCACTATTCAATTTGCAGATGAATTTGTAGAAGAACCCATCGTTGACCACCCTGTAATCTTTGTTGCACTCAGGCGCCTTCGCGGGCTTTTACCCATGCCCTCCCTTCCTTCCCCACTCTTAAGGTTGCTTCATACCGGTGCCTTCTCCGTCATCAAGAAGCAATCCTTCATTTCCCATACGCGAGATATATGTTTTCCACCTCCTTAGGATAACCCTCGATCATAGCGATCTCAATCTTTCCTCGCCACTCCCCCTCCTCCACGGCGATCGATCCTATCTCCATTTTTTCCCACACCTCTACCCTTTATGATGTTCCGGGGCAACAACTTACCCAGATTGGCATCCCGCCGCCTGGTAATCCCTTCACTCACCGCAATATCAAAGAGGCAATAAGGATTTTGAATTGTAGCAAGGCAGCTGATGTGGAAGGTTTCCAGGCTGAGTTCTTCAAGCAGGGTTTTGAGGTCTTTGGTAAATATTTGACAGATCTTTTCAATCAGGTGGTTACCATGGGCTTCCCTCCTACTTGGTCTCATCATATCATTCACCTGATTCACAAAGTTGGGTCCATTTCTGATCCGAATAACTACAGGACTATCATGGTGGGCCATTCTTTCTCCAAACTCTATGCTACAGTTCTCCACAGGTTGTCCGAGATTTTGGAGCGAAGGCTTCAGAGCCAGAGGTCAGGCTGGTTTTCGCCCTGGTTACCACACCATCGACCACATCTTCACCCTTCGGGCTATTATTGAGGAGGCCCATCACCGCTCTTCGAAAGTTTATTGTTGTTTTGTAGACTTTCGAAAAGCTTTTGACTCCGTACCTCGCATGGCCCTCTTCCAGCGGCTCCGAGACATTGGTATTTCTGAGATTCTTATTATCGCCATCATGTGCCTCTATGAGTCCATCCTTGGTCGTCTTTGTACTGCACACGGATTGTCTGATTCATTAGGAGCACCATTGGGGTTAAACAGGGTGCCCCTTGTCTCCTACCCTCTTTGGCATTTATATTGATGAGTTGGAATCTTTTCTTCGGGATCACATTCAGGAAGGGGATGGTTGCCTTCTTCACCACGTCTTGATTTCTATTCTCCATTCGCGACGATATTGTTTTACTCGCCTCTTCTCCTGAGGGGCTTCAGAGACAACTTGATGCACTTGCTTTATTTTGTGATCTTCGGCATTTGACGGTCAATCTGGGTAAGACCAAGGTCATGGTCTTCAACGGGTTGAGGACATCACACCTCCATTTCTTCTTCAAGGGGCAGGAGGTTGAAATTACTAATACATACACCTACTTGGAGTCCAGTTCTCAGGGCCTAGATTCAGTATGAGGCATGCTCTTCAGCCGAGGGTGAATAAAGGGTATGGGTCTCTTGCCATTCTCGAGAGACAATGCTTTCGGCACCACTTCCAGGACATCTCCTCCAAGATGTTTCTTATGAACTCCCTCATCCGCCCCACTGTTCTCTATGGGTTTGATTGTCTAGGGCCCTCCTTTTGGACACAGATTGGGCTTCTGCTGAGAGGATTCAAACTCTCCTCCTTCGCCGCTTCATCAGATGCAAACAGATGGTCCCCAACATATTATTTTGGCAGAGTTCGAGCCCGACCTTTCCGTCTGGAGACTATATTTGACATATCAACCTTTCTTCACCGTATCAGGAGGTTTGGTGATCTCTCCGATGAGCAGGACAGGTATCCGTATCTCGCTTATTGTTCCTCTGTGAGTATTGCCCAGGTTGTGGGCCGTTGTTGGTTTTCCGAGACTTCTGCCTTGTTGGATTCAGTTGGTATCCAGATTGATCGTCTCCCCCCTTTCCAGTATTCCCTGAATGCTCCCAGTCATCTCTTGCCCACCAAGCAAGTGTTGAACAGGTCCATCCGGGAGGATATCTACAGGAGCTTCATTCAGACTACTTGGGTGAACCCTCCTGGGGGTTTGCGCCCTAAGATGTCCTTTTATGCAGAGCACTTTCTTGAAATCAGAGATGGACTCATCATCCGCCCTCAGTACACCTCTCGTCACTAGGTGCATGCCCTCTGTATACCTCTCGGTCAGTTTGTGTCGGCTCCCACAGACTTCGGTGCGAGACTGATCACCACATTGATCGGAGGACAAACTTTGTAGGCTCTGTAGCCTTCAAGAGGTGGAGACCGAGACTCATTTCATCTTCCGCTGCCCCATTTATACTATGAGATCAGAGGACGATTTCACTGTCTCTTCAGAGGGATTCAGACTCTCCCAGTCTTCTTCAAATATATTGACCAGCGGTGTCTTGCCCTCTACATCCGTGAGTCTTTGCTGTTCCGGGACCAGATTCTTCATCCCCCTCTCGAGAGTCATCCCCACGAGACGAATTACAACCTTCTTTCCGGTTCTACCCGCAGGTGGAGGAACTAAACGACAGAGCCTTTCTGACCCAGATACAGTGCATAGATCAGTTCGTCCCAGTTGGACCTTCACACTTCCCTCGATCACCACCAGCAGAATCGGATGCACACACGTACTAGGGCAGCCCAACTCCATTCGTCCCCCTGGTCGTTGCTTCAGTCTCAGATCTCAGCAGGGGAGGAGGTTTTTGCCCCCTCTTTGGGTTGCCAGTCCATCAAGAGCTTCTTTTCGTCGGCCTCTAATGTTAGGAGGGGTGTGGCTACCATTCCTGAGTAGACCATTGGTCCTCGTTTGCCCCCTCCTTCATTCCCTTCTTTGCTTCTCTCGTCTTTCTCCCCCGCTTGCTCCATTGCCCCACTTGTGGGGTATTGGCTTCGGGTTTCCTTTCTGCTTTGTCTTTTCTCATTTTTTCTATTTTTGGGAACTCGTTTTGAGTTGTCCCCGCTCGCACTTTGTATATTGTTTGGGCTGCAGTCCCATTGACCTACTTTTGTGGTCATTCGTTGGACATTAATATATTTATCTTATCTTATCTTATCAGAACTGTCAACTGTGGGAAGTACTCGAAAATAGGATCTTTCGACAAAACTCCTCGTCTATCCAATTTGGAAAATATACCCTACTGGCTCTTTACATATCCAGGATGAAGTCATTTTGAAGTTGAATGTCCGCCTCACACTTCGGAGCTGCTCGCCGATGTTGTCATTGATGATCTCTGCCCAATTGATGATCGAATCAACTTTGTTGATCTTAATGGTTCTCACGAAAGCATACATCCATGAGCGGAAGTTATGAGTATTAGCTTCTCCATTTAACTCGCAAGCAATTTAGTAATATCATGAACTTCCTCCAAATTGGATTGTGGAAGAGTCCTCGGGAACTTTGATGAGATGGGCTTCTTCATGTATTTGCTATTCATTATGCCCACGCAACTGATTTTTTGTGCTTCTCCCATCTATCGCCAACATCCAACATGCTAATCTGCAAACACCACAGTCATGTCGGTTGGATCTTTAGACAATAATTAATAAATTGTGCATCCAGATTTCGATTATTGTCTTTCCGCATGGTCTCAAATTGTTCTGGAAAGAGGATGATATGACCTTGCACACTCCATGACAAATTCGAATTGAAATGAGTGATGTGACTGAAACATTGAAGCTTGAATAATTCAATTGCTTTTAATTGCCTATGAGAGAGAGTCCTTCGCTCTAGATCTCGCCGAATTAAATCGGAGATGGGTTCAGGGCCTATGTCTATATCATTGATGTCAACAAATCTGGAAGCTATGCATGATTCAGCTGATCCTTCTCTTTCATCATGCTTCATTTGGTATGGAACAATCTTTGTCTGGGCTCTTTTTCTTTTAATTCTGCCGGAATCCCTTGTAATTGGCTCAATTTGTGCAAGATCTGGCAATTTCTTTTGATTCGGAAGAGATATTCAATGTATCTGACATTGATTTGAACTTCCTTTCACTAATATGAGCACTTGTGATGAATATTGCAATTAATTCAAACAAAGATGGAGTCCATGGCATGAATACTTGATTTTTATCACCAAAATCTGCATATAAAGCTGCTGCCCTAAAATTTGAGGTTTTGCTTGCATGCAAAGCAAGCAAAAATATTATTTAATTCACCTGGGCACATATACCAATATGCAGATACTTAATGACCAAAAATTAGGCTATTCTAACCCTAGGCACCAAAACTGGAAGCTTCCCAGCAGTGGAAAATAATCTTTAATGCAAAACATCCTCCTTTTGGCAAAACCTATCTGAAGCTTCAAACTTCAAAAAAAATTAACTGTCTCTCCTTTATGGCGTCCCATGCTTATATAACCTCCAACATGCTATTTTTAATAATTGCCTCTTCCTATTTCTGGCAATTTAATTAATTAATAGCCATGTCTATTCATCCAATTTGGGCGCCCAATTATGCATGTTGCTGGTTTTTTTTTTTTTATTTTATTTATTTTTAGCATGCATCCTTCAGTTCTCTTTAGCTTATCCTTTTGCATTGACTTTCCTCCCATTCATGGCGCCAAAATTGGATAAAAAGGCCATTAATAAATATCATTAAATGCATTATTTAATGCCAAGGTGGGTCACACTTTTTGGCAAGGGTGACTGCTAAAAATAGGAAGTCAACTTGATGGGAATTTCCACCCTGCACTGTAGCTCCAAAAATCCCCTCTTTCACTTAAGTGATTTGACTTTCATAATGATAATTTTTACCTTGCAAGGCAGGTAAGAAATTCCGTTGGTGCTTTAAGTGATTTTTCTTTTATAATGAGAATTTTTACCCTGTAAGGTAGGTAAGAAATTCCTTTTGTTGTGCGCCACCTCTAATATTCCCATTGGCAGAACTTAAGTGATTATGACTTCATGGGAAAAGTACTTGCAAGAATTTTAAGAAATTCCGCTTGCTTGCCACCGTGCAAAATTCCCATTGCAGCTTAGATCTATTTATTCCAAAAAGTGCGACTTGCCTAGGAGGCTTTTTTCTGCTTACTTCATTTTTTTGGTCAGAAGTTTGCCTTCTGAGACTAATTCCTTTTGGTGTTGAGGCCATAAATGATCTCCAGACGTTCCAGGCAATTAAACAAACTATACAAAACAAAGACCGGATCGAGGGGAATTTAACAAACAAACTACGGAGAAAACCGAAAACAAACGCAAAAGAAATAAATAAAAACGAAAAACGTTGCCAGAAGTAGCAGACAATGCTCTGAATTCATTCCTGGTGAAAATCCTATTGAGATGTGTGAATACTGGCATGCAAAACTTTAACAGGATTCAACCGGAGCACAATTTACTTCAAACGGGGCTTTATTTATTTAATAAATAATTATATAAAAATTTTCCGTAGACAAAACTTGGCGGAGGGATAAAATGAGTTTCAGCATCTAGGTATTTGTCGAAATTGGCTCACATGATTCACTCGGGAATTTCTTAACGCATAGAGACATCTTCTTTTGCAATAAAAACATAAAAAAACTGTTGTTTTAAAAGGACGATTTTTTTTAGAATAGTCCCAGATTTCAGGGTGAACTCTAGGGACACCACACCATTTCCATTATGCTATCTATGATGACCACACATCTGAAATGACTTTGTAGGAAGCAATAAATTCACAACACTTTCATACCTTTGGTTGTCCTCAACTTGTTCACCTTCCTTCATCGAGTGAAGCTTGGTTGAGATATCTTTAGCATCTCCAACCTTGTGACTCAATTTTTTTGGTTATGATCAACATTCTTTTTCACCTTGAACTTGTCACATTCAACAAGTGAATCTTGTTGATGCATGCAAACATTAAAAGTCAATAAAACATGTTCATGATTCTTACTATAGTCATGAACACAGTTAATTTGCTTCCCATAGGTTGCTGTTATGAAAATTACAACAAACCGAAAGTCAATATTATAATTGGTAAAGCCTTTTTTTCATGTTCATGCCCTTCAACCTGGTCTTCTTGGAACTACACCCATTTGTTTTTTTCTTTCTTCGGTTCATGCCCCATGATTTCTTCCTCTCTCCTCATCACTAAGGGAGAACTCTTATTAGATCCATCAAAAGTAGGGAGTGACAACTTCCCTAAAGCTTGCTGCAGGTCTCTTTGATTAGTTTGTGGCCTAGGTTCAACTCTTGGTCCACCCCTGCTTTCCTTCAAATTAATAAAATTGGTGAGGGATATGGCATCTCTAATCTCATTGGAAGTACCCTGTACTCCTCATAGCTAGTAGCAATATCATCTGCTATGGTAGGCTGAATTTCTGCCTCCCGAATTGCTTCCTCTCTATGTAGGAAGTTAGGTTGGAAGGGCCTAACAATAGAACCAATGGTTGTTCTCCTCGATAGGGTTGGTTATGGTTCACTCCTGAAGAGCTTCCCTCACCGTTTGGAGCCCTTTGCACATTCGTGCCTTACATAACTTGGATTAATTGACCCATCATATCAGCTAACCTGTCTTGTCCCTGAACAAGCCTGTCAAAGTGTGCCTCATTCGATCCTTGTTACCCATGACTTCTAGTGTTCTGTACCTTTCTTTTTCTCCCTTTGGTAGTACTTGACTTCTCTGTCACTACCCTGCATGAAGTTTAAAGTTGCAATTTTCCCCTATTTTTAAAATTCCGTTCCACACTCGGGAGGAAATTCACTCTAATACCATTGTGATATCCCTGTCAAATAACTTAAGATAAATTTGGATATTTGCACGAAACCATAAGACATCAATATAAAAATTGCCTTTTAACTTTAGATAAATTAAAATTTTCTTTTAATTTGGAAATTCACTTTGATCACGATCATTATATCCTTGAAAACACTTTAGATAAACCTAGATATTTTTGTCAAACCCTAGGGCAACAATGTGACAAATAACTTTTATGACAACAGCGATAATCTGATTTTTAAATAAAAAACAACAAACCCAATGTGCCAAAAACAGATTTTTTTATTTATTGATTTCCAATCAGCTACAATAAAAATACTAGAGTGTTTGAATATAGTTATTTTCTCACAATTGATGATCTAAATGGAAAAATAGATGAAAGATAAGAGCATGCAAACTGATTTGACTGAAATCTGCCCCCAGATACTGAAGCCCTAGTTGTACTTGCTGTTTTGGATGTAGAATCAAGCCTGAAAAGTGTGCCCTAGCTGAATTGATGAACACATGTACCTTGAATGGTCACTGCAACCCCTGAATGGAATTGCCAAGCTCAAATATGAGGGATTCCGTCCTTAGATCTGTATGCAAATGAGGGTTTTTGTCCTCTATTGTTGATGTAGAAGCAAAAGCTACTTGCAGACAATGTAGTTGATAAATTTCCAAGATGTATGAATAATAAACCCCAAATTTGCCTTTATAACTTCCAAGGCCCTCTCCAAAGTTGGCGCCCCCTCCTAAAAATAGGAATAACAATATAAAATTGTTTTATCCTCTCTCCCATGTTGGCACCCCATCCTAAAAATAGGAATAAACAATATAAAATTGTTTTATCCTCTCTCCATCCTAAAAATAGGATCTTGATGCTCATGCAGCCCATTCTATCTTTGGCACCCCATAATAGAATGCTTTATTTAATTATTATTCTATCTTTGGTGCCCCCAAAAATAGAAGTTCTTTATTTTATTATTATTTTATTCCACTTTTGCTTTTTGGATTAAAATATAATTCAAGTGTCCTTTTTCCAAATAAAATATAAAAATACCCTTGGACCACTTAAATTAATTTATTTTCCTCTTTAATTCCCCTTAGCCTACAGAAAATAAAAAGAATAGGCTTCGGGTATCCAAATCAATTAATTTTAAAAAGGGGACATTACGAAACGCCATAGAGGATGCCGTGACATCCCTCATAGCACATAAAGTTGCAGCCTTACAATTCTGTTTAAAAAAAAAAACTAATTAAACTTCAATTAATATAATTACCTTTAAGAGAGTGGAGAAACGTGATGTTGTACATACGTTGTCGTGCATCTTATGGATCGCAAGACACCTTTGTGCAAGGAGAGCCCAATATTATGGTGGGATGCAAATCTAGAGGAGCTGAGGCAAATTGACAATGATCGGGAGGAGCAACCGAGATTGGTTGAGACCCCTTATAGGATGAAGATGATGCCGATCATCATTGCATAAGAAGTGGTTCGTGAGTATTCTTTAAATATTTTAGACATTTAGTTTTTGCCATTTTGGTTTTTCTGATGATGCCGTTGTCGTGTCCCCTTTTCAAATATAGTCTAAAATCAATAATATAACTTAAGTGTCAAAACTGACTTTATAAATGACACTTATGTTATTATTATGAAATAAAAGTGACTTTTCTATTTTAATTGAACTCAATGATTAAATAGAAAGTCCCTTTATTGAATAAAGTTAAAGGCCCGTATGTGGTGCACCACTTGGCGTAATCAATGAAAAGGTTATAAAATGAAGTGTTGGGGTCATTTGGGAGATATCTTTTGTCTATTATCTCTCTCCTTTTGGGAAACATTGAGCATTTTGCTCGTTTGTGCATTGAGGACAAAGACCCTCCGTTGCATTCATCAATTGGGACTCAAACCCTCATCGTGATTAGATTCGAGGATGAAAACCCTCAATATCTTCTTGGTGGCTTCACTCGGGGGTCACATTTGAGCGCAATTTTGGATCATCGTATAGGGCACATCTATTTTCAATTTTTGTCGGTTTGCGCTTCAACTAGGACATGTTTTCTACTTTTCCCGCTTTAGATCTGCATTTCAAGTGAAGATATTTAGTCGGAGAGTGACAATCCACCAAACTTTAGTCGGTAGAGTGACAATCCACCAAACTTTAGTCGGGGACAACTAGGGTACGATTTGCAGCGATTTCTAAGGCTGTCCACACTCCCTTGGTTTTCAGATCAATGTTTAGGGCATCAACTACAGATTTAAATTGGTTGGTTTCAGTTTGTAGTGTCTCCTTTTGGTCTCCTCTTGACATCTAGAGCGTCATTTGTGAGAAAATTACTCTAATCTTATGCGGGTATTTTTTGGTTTATGGTGTGAAAATAAATAAAATAAGTTCAGAAAATATTTTTCATCATCTAATTGTATCAAGAGGGTTTCTAGAAGCTTTGGGCCTTCTAGGTATTTTTGTATTGTGATTATTTGATAAATAAAGAAAGATTTCAGATTGCTGTATTTTCTGTCTTACGGGTTTCCATAAAAATCAGATTGTTGTTATATTTTGTATAAGGGTTTTAGGGAAATTCCAAAATTTCTTAGATCAGTCCCATATGAAACATTGTAGCGGTATCAAAGCACAGATCTTGCCAGCCTGTAGGGTAAGGAGAAGTTTACATCAAAATCAGAATGATTCAACAGACACATGGTGAGGTAGCATCAAACTTTGAAGGTGGTGCAAAGATTCACCCACACAGACAGAGGAGAGCAATGACTGATGACCTCCGACAACCCAAGGAGGGAACGTGCTGGGGATAACCATGTACCAAATTTCCAACTTTAATGTCGCTGTGATAATCATTATCAACCCTTGTACCACTTCAATACAATTGGTTTGTTAGGAAATTAATATTTAGTGCTCCATTTATATTTGGGTGATTGGATATTTACTTAGTGGTAAATATCATGTGTGGTAAATATTATTGTTATATTGTTATAATATATTGTTTCAACAATATATTATTAGTAGAGTTTGGTTACACCCGTAATGTTATTAACGGGTTTATTGTTTGTAATACATCCTATTTTATAGGATGTTTGTTATCTACTTCTGTGGCTATATATTAGCCTTTGTATTATGGTCTGTATGAATATTAATTAGTGTGATTTTACTGTGCAAATCTGCTTGTTCCACTTTATTTGGTATCGAGCCGAGTCCTTATGGGTGCAATATGATTTTCTGATTGCCAAGGGGCATTACAAATTTCTTGGTTGCCTGCAAGCATGTAAGTCTGCAGTTTCATTTTGTTCGAGGCATTCAGATCAAGTTTATATTGATATTTATTTTACATTATTTACGATTCACAGCTCCCAACCATTGGTTTGGATTACATTACTCAGATCTATAACAAAGTGCCACGTACTATCTGCGGCATTTGGAATCTATAACATACATTTGGTACATTGATATTATCTTTGGGCTGTTGTTGATGTCAGTATTGGACACTGTTTATTTGTGTTGGACTGCATTTATCTTTGACAAGTCACCAAGCTCCTACACAACCCGCTCTCTACGTCCTCTTAAGGCATTTTCATCCTCACCCACTTGGATGATTCACTCATATCCCACGCACATGCTTATCAAACAAGTGCGCATCGATGCGCAAAAAAGTGGTAATAGACAGCATTTTACCCCCTTCTACGCACATGAAAATTTTACTTGTGCCATGCACTTGAGCTGCCATTCAATATTTCATTTGATGTGGCAATTTGTAATTGGAAACCTTTCTTTTCCTGTCAACATTTAATGGAAAAAAGTACTGACTTTGGGCAGTTTTTGAAAAACGTACAGTGCGTCTTGGGTTGGCCTCTGCAGCAAGAGGGACTGCTTGGAGAGCCTATATGAATTGCCCTCGGACACCTTTATTCTCAAAAATGCTTGCATTTTTGTATCATGTCCCAGGCCTTCATTCTTGTTTGTGTTGCATCTTTTCAATAGCAAATTCAATGCAATCCAACCCACAGGTGTGTCGAAGTTTCCAATAAGCCAGTCAGATCAAGGAAGTGTGCAGGTCTTCTCCATCCACGTCGGGCACAACATGGTCTGCAGAGCTTGTAGTAGATTGGTGGCTCATTGGTTGTCTGCAAATTGTCACATACCTAAGTGAACTCAAAACTGTCTCGCAAAGGCCCACTTCATATCATTTGAGCTTGAGCTCGACTTCCAATACTTCCATCTCGTCGAATTTTTCCTAGATCGGGCCGTGTTCAAATCCACGGTGTGGTCGGCTCCTTGGTAGATTTTGGCAGAAGATAAATCACGCATCTATGTGCGTTCTGGGAATGGTCATGGTACTTGGAGCCTCATATCTGTAACTATAATCTGAATCAAAATATTTTGGGTCTTTATAAAGATAGGTGATGAAACATAACTTTACAATTTAACGTCTGTAAGTTATAATGTGTTTTTTTTTTTGAGTCTATAGGTTATCTGTAGTCTTTATATGATTATAGTTCAAGTCCGTTTTTAAAACAGAGGATCTGTGCATTTTTAGTCTTTATCAAAAGTCTATAAGTTCTTATTTTAGTCATTGTTAGTTTAGAACTCTATTCTATTAATAAAGAGTTAAATCGTGCTCAAGTTTTTTTAGATATTTATCTGTCATGTAAGTCTTATGCAAGTCATTTGTATCAAAATTTATGTCTGAATAATTCAATAGTGTTTGGTCTCTCAAGTATCATATGATAGTAATATCATTTTTACAGTAGAAGTTTTTGTCTTACGAGTATAGTATCTATATCCACTCATGTGTCAATGTCAAATAAAGTGTCCTGTCCTGTTAATGTTATTAGTTGTGTCAAGCAATGCCATATATGTCTTTTTCCACAACCAAAGAGTCAATAAAGGAGTAGTTTCTTTTATAAAGATTGTATTGTCAAAGTCAAAGTGTCAAAATATTGTAAAAATAAAATAAAATAAATTCCTTACGACGCATTTTTTTCGGTGGAATCCGATGTCTGTTCAAGGTATGTATTTAAGCTCCATGATCAAATCTCGCTGAGCTAGCAACATGATATTGGAGGATGGAGGCACAGGAGGCTGGAGGTCAATCAATGACCTCTCGTCAGTCACCAACAACGGGGCTGCACAAAGCTATGGTGGCATTTTGTGTGTGTGTGAGTTTGCTTTCAGTTGCGGTGTGATTTGAGTTCTTGTTTTGTGTTGAATAAGTGAAAAGTTCCATCGAGGGGGAAATATGGTTTCAATGTTCCATTTTTCACTTTTCCTCTTTTCAATTTGTATTTAGTAAGTAGTGTTTCCTACATAATTCCTTGAAGGAAAAACATAGTGGATAGACGAAAGCACAAAGGAAAAGCAACATCATGATATTTGGGTTGTTGGTTGTCCTGTAAAACCATCCTTTGTTGAGGTTGTTGGTTGTCTTGTAAAACCATCCTTGTTGAGGTTGTTGGCTGTCCTATAAAACCATCCTTGTTGAGGTTGTTGGCTGTCCTTGAAAAACCATCCAGATCATGAGCACGCACGGGCGGAAAGCTACAAAGGAAGTGTGATTGTTTTTCTCCCATGTTCGCACTAAGGGGGAATGTTAGGAAATTAACATTTAGTGCTCCATTTATATTTGGGTGATTGGATATTTACTTAGTGGTAAATATCATGTGTGGTAAATATTATTGTTATAGTGTTATAATATATTGTTGAAACAATATATTATTAGTAGAGTTTAGTTACACCCGTAATGTTATTAACGGATTTATTGTTTGTAATAGATCGGGTGGTTCGCGTGGGCTTCCCTCCTACCTGGTCTCATCATATCATTCACCCGATCCACAAAGTTGGGTCCATTTCTGATCCGAACAACTACAAGACTATCATGGTGGGCCATTCTTTCTCCAAACTCTATGCTACAGTTCTCCACAGGTTGTCCGAGATTTTGGAGCAGAAGCAGCTCAGAGCCAGAGGTCAGACTGGTTTTCGCCTTGGTTACCACACCATCGACCACATCTTCACCCTTCGGGCTATTATTGAGGAGGCTCGTCACCGCTCTTCGAAAGTCTATTGTTGTTTTGTAGACTTTCGAAAAGCTTTTGACTCCGTACCTCGCATGGCCCTCTTCCAAAGACTCAGAGACATTGGTATTTCTGAGACTCTTATTATTGCCATCATGCGCCTCTATGAGTCCATCCTTGGTCGTCTTTGTACTGCACACGGATTGTCTGATCTCATCAGGAGCACCATTGGGGTTAAACAGGGGTGCCCCTTGTCTCCTACCCTCTTTGGCATTTACATTGATGAGCTGGAATCTTTTCTTCGGGATCACATTCAGGAAGGGGATGGTTGCCTTCTTCACCACGTCTTGATTTCTATTCTCCTATTTGCCGACGATATTGTTTTACTCGCCTCTTCTCCTGAGGGGCTTCAGAGACAACTTGATGCACTTGCTTTATTTTGTGATCTTCGGCATTTGACAGTCAATCTGGGTAAGACCAAGGTCATGGTCTTCAACGGGTTGAGAGACATCACACCTCCATTTCTTCTTCAGGGGCAGGAGGTTGAAATTACTAATACATACACCTACTTGGGAGTCCAGTTCTCAGGGCCTAGATTCAGTATGAGGCATGCTCTTGGTAGGGTGAATAAAGGGTATGGGTCTCTTGCCATTCTCGAGAGACAGTGTTTTCGGCACCACTTCCAGGACATCTCCTCCAAGATGTTTCTTATGAACTCCCTCATCCGCCCCACTGTTCTCTATGGGTCTGTTGTCTGGGGGCCCTCCCTTTTGGACACAGATTGGGCTTCCGCTGAGAGGATTCAGACTCTCCTCCTTCACGCATTTTCATCGATGCAAACAAGCAGATTGCCCCAAAGATATTATTATTTTGGCAGAGTTCGGAGCCCGACCTTTCCGTCTGGAGACTATATTTGACATATCATCCTTTCTTCACCGTATCAGGAGGTTTGGTGATCTCTCCGATGAGCAGGACAGGTATCCATATCTCGCCTATTGTTCCTCTGTGAGTATTGCCCAGCTATGGGCCGTTGTTGGTTTGCCGAGACTTCTGCCTTGTTGGACTCAGTTGGTATCCAGATTGATCGTCTCCCCCTTCTAGTATTCTCTGAATGCTCCCAGTCATCTCTTGCCCACCAAGCAAGTGTTGAACAGGTCCATTCGGAGGATATCTACAGGAGCTTCATTCAGACTACTTGGGTGAACCCTCCTGGGGTTTGCGCCCTAAGATGTCCTTTTATGCAGAGCACTTTCTTGAAATCAGAGATGGACTCATCATCCGCCCTCAGTACACCTCTCGTCACTGGGTGCATGCCCTCCGTATACCTCTGGGTCAGTTTCGAGTCGGCTCCCACAGACTTCGGTGCGAGACTGATCACCACATTGATCGGGAGGATAGACTTTGTAGGCTCTGTAGCCTTCATGAGGTGGAGACAGAGACTCATTTCATCTTCCGCTGCCCCATATACTATGAGATCAGAGGACGATTTCACTGTCTCTTCAGAGGGATTCAGACTCTCCCGGTCTTCTTCAGATATATCGACCAGCGGTGTCTTGCCCTCTACATCCGTGAGTCTTTGCTGTTACGAGACCAGATTCTTCATCCCCCTCCGAGAGTCATCCCCACGAGACGAATTACAGCCTTCTTTCCGGTTCTACCCATTGGAGGAACTAAACGACAGAGCCTTTCTGACCCAGATACAGTGCATAGATCAGTTCGTCCTGGTTGGACCTTCACACTTCCCTCGAACCACCGCCAACAAAATCGGATGCACACATGTACCAGAGGGCAGCCCAGCTCCATTCGTCCCCCTGGCCGTCGCGTCAGTCTCAGATCTCAGCAGGGAAGGAGGTTTTCACCCCCCTCTTCGGGTTGCAGTCCATCAGGAGCTTCTTTTCGTCGGCCTCTAATGTTAGGAGGGGTGTGGCTACCATTCCTGATTAGACCATTGGTCCTCGTTTGCCCCCTTCATTCCCTTCTTTTCTTCCCCACTTGCTCCATTGCCCCCGCTTGTGGGGGTTTTGGCTTTTTCTTTTCTGCTTGTCTTTTCTCTTCTTTTTCTGTTTTTGGGAACTTGTTTTGAGTTGTCCCCGCTCGCACTTTGTTTTTGTGGTTTTGTTTCCCATTGTTTATTGTTGACCTTTTTTGTGGTCATTCGTTGGACATTAATATATTTATCTTTATCTTTATCTTATCTACTTCTTTATATATTAGCCTTTCTATTATGGTCAAATATTTATATTGTTATAATATATTGTTTCAACAATATATTATTAGAGAGTTTGTTACACCCGTAATGTTATTAACGGGTTTATTGTTTGTAGTACATCCTATTTTACAGGATGTTTGTTCTCTACTTCTGTGGCTATATATTAGCCTTTGTACTATGACCTATGAATATTAATTAGTGTGATTTTACTGTGCAAATCTGCTTGTTCCGCTTTATGGTTTTACATTCCCATCCTTTAGAAGGTAGGGGTTACAGTTTATGATTGCTGATAAAGCATTTTCAGTTTCTACATTGTACATGCCATTACTAGGCTGCTGAAACAATTTGTTATCAGTCATGAATAGCTGTAAGTTTGCATATTTTAAGGGGTTTTTATCATTGGATGATGTGGGGAAAAAGGATTCTGTTGGAGGGAACAAACATTTCAGACACCATTTTTCTAATTTAGGTGAAATTCCATGTGGGTGTTGGCTGTTGTAACTTGTTTCCAGCCTATACATTTTCTAATTTGCACCATATCGTGTGAGGAACAACTGGTCATAACATTGAAGAATCCATTTCAGTAAATAGAATGTAGTGTATCACGGATGTGTGCATAGTTTTGTGCTTTAGCTAAGTTAATGAAAAATAGAGACTAACACCTAGTAGCCCTAATTAACAAAGCTTAAAACAAAGTACAAAGCACCATCAAGATAAGAATTAAGCAAGGTTAGACACTAACATTTATCATATTTAAAGCTTTGAAACTAACATGCTAAATGTCAAAATCCTCTATTCTCTTAATTAACAACAAATAAATGAATGAACCTATGTAAGCTCCATGGCAATCAAATTGGTTGCTCTTGATATTCCAAGAACCTAGGAATGGGAGCTTATCAAAATTGGGCTACAAGACCCTTTTGACTCTTCCCATATGACCTAAGCACTTTGGCTAGAAAAGAGGCTTTAGCTCTTCCAAAATGGTGAATTCTCAAGGAAACAAAAGAAAACTTTTAGTCTATTTTGCTATATGCTTTGCTTTTGTCTTCTCAAGAAGTTTAGGTGTAGGTATAAAGGTAGGAGGGCTCCTTATATAACTCAATGGAAAAAGGAAACACTTTATCCCTTTGCATGTGGGATAAAAGGTAAAACAAGATTAGAATGGATAAGGTTGCTTTATAAAAGGTAACCTTACTTTAGAAGGGTTTAATTTATACTTAAGTAAGTCATGGGAGTTGGGGGTGTTTTAATTAATAAAAGGTGATTAACTAATAGGTAGATGTAAGCTTATAGAAGTTAATTTGAGAAATATTAGTATAATTTAGGCTATAGAAGGGGATTAAATCAATTAAATATTGATTTATTGGTTAAATGAAAGGGAAAGCTAATTAATTAATAATAATTAATTTGTCCAGATAGAAGGGTGATTAATTAACTAAGGTCATTAATTAGGGTGTTTCTTTGGATAAGCGACTTAACTAATTAACGTATTGTAATTAATTAAAACGATAAGAGAGAATATGAGCGTTTTTGATGATATGTCGCCGATTTGCAAGAAGGGAGATAATTAGCGCAATTTAAGTATTTAAATTGCTTGGACGTGATTATGGGTGTCTACATTTGTCCCTCTTTGGGGTGGTGTAAGTGACGCCACTTCAAAGATAGTAGATGGATGAAATTTTGAAAGGATAGAAGAAAAATTAGGAGGGAGAGATGCCCTCGAGTGTCAATGGGGTGATGAAGGAAGACGATTTATAATTGAAAAAGGTGAGAAATATATATAAGAATGGCCCTGGCGAATACCCAGTGAATGGATGTCTATAACAGATAGTAGTACTCTTTCTAGATCCTAGTTGATTCTGACTCAACTATTCGGATGCACTTGTTGAGATTGTTGAAGGAGCTTCACCTAGTGCAAAATCTTTTCCACATGTCGAGGGGTGCAACAAAAGCTAACCGCTTCACAAAGAAGAGTAGGATTGCAATTGGCAATCTCCAGAGACCGAGTTGGGATCGTGGGATTTGCTGAAAGTTTCAGTCCAAAGGAGTTGAAGAGTTGAACTTGCAATTGCTTGAGGGAAAGCAATTTTAGGAGGGGAGGACTCAGTAATGTCCCCTTCTCGAAATTAGTTAGGAGATTACCATTAGCCTAATTTTTATTTCCTCGGGCGTAAAGGATGTGGTAAGGGAAATAATTTAACAGCTTTAACTTAAGTTGTCAAAAACGTAACTTTATGCTATATTCATAAAATGACTTAAGTTGTTGAAAAAGTAACTTTTAGTTATAAAAAGGCAACTTCTTTTATTGTTGAAAAGCAATTTCTTAATAAAGCAAAGTCAAACATCAAAATAGAATCCAGCAAGCTGAAAACCAACATTAGTATCCGGTGAGGCCCTTTTCTCATGTGCATGCCTCTCAACAAGGTCTTCTTGGAACTCCACCTCATAAACTTCTTGATTTGAAACATTCCTTCCATATTTTGAGTTGTCATAAGAATGATCCAAAAACTTTTCTTCTTTCAATGCCTTAGGAAATTTGCATCAACTCTACTATATTGAAAATTGAGATTAACCAAAAATTTTCTCCAAATTCTTGCAAATCTGATTTTCCTTCATGCTCCACCCTTACAATTGGAGAATTCTTTCCCTTAATTTTCTGTAGGTGTTGTTTTGCTTGATTGGCTATCAACTTAGCTTCCTTAGCTCTTCTTAGCCATTCATCACACCTTTTCGGGTCCTCATTACATCCTCTACGCTTGTTTGCAATGTGGTTAGTTTCTTTTCAACCACATTCTTGGTTTCTTTTTAGATAAGATCTCCTTACCTTTGACTTGCATGCTGAATTCCTTTTGCTCCTTTGTAGATTTTGAGGCTCAGATTTTGACCTTTCCATCTTCTTTATTTCTATCCATGACTTTAGATCCTTCTGATATTCTTGCATAGCTTGTAACATCTCTAACATGGATTCTCGTGACCGTCCCGATCTATGTCATAGGGTTCGCCGAATTCCAATGAAAAATTGAATTTGGCGAATTTGATCATAACAGGAAAAAATTTGTTTAAAATCGCTACAATATTTGTATCAGTTTGTTTTTTCACGCCGAAGCCCACAAATTTGTAAAAATCCACCGTTAATGCCTCACAACATTCTAAAGAAGGGTTTGTGACATTGACCGTGTAGTGTGCAATGTCGAAGAGAGAGAAAATGTGCGTTGGAAGTGCCATCGCCATGGAAAATTGCGTGCCGTGCATGTAAAATGTTGTGTTGTGCCATCAAGTGCCACCGTCTAGTGTAGTTTGATTCATTTGTTTGCTTGCTTTAAATTTTTAGCTTAACATTAGGTTAAAATAACATTTAGGTTAATTAGTTTTAAATACTCATATTTATGTTTTATTTTCATTTTCATTTTCATTTTATTTCTTTTAAGTTATTAATATCTAATTAGTTTAACATGCACATTTATGTTATTAGCTTTTATATATATAACATTAAGCTACAATAACGTTTAGGTAGGTTAGCTTTTAATATTTATATTTATGTTAGATTTTTCAGTTTTTATTTTATTTCTTTTAAGTTATTAATATCTAATTAGTTTAAGTAGTACGTTTATGTTATTAGTTTATATATATATATATATATATATGTATGTTAGATAGATGGAGCATGAAGCGCGAAGTAGGAATAATGAGTGAGATGAGGTTCATGTTAGAATCCCCTCAACAGTCATGTAAGAACCTTAGAAAGCATGAGTGTGTCATCGAGTAGTGAGGTGAGAAAAGTCACCTACCAAAGATGAAGAGGGCGGTGAGGAGCGGTGGAAGCATGTGAAGTGGTAGTAGCATGAGTGTATGAGCCAAATTGAATGTCGGATGAGATGGTGCCAATGATGGGAGATGCAGTGGTAGGAAGCACAAATGTCGACGGCTTAGGAAGCCAATGTGAAGCAGAGCACTATATTGCAAATGAGATGATGCAATGGTGGATGAGCGAGGTGGAGGCCGTACATGAATAATGACTTTAGGTGGTGGATGAATGACGACCTTAGAAGTGGGAGGAGGAGACAAGTGAACCGAAGTAGCAACACGCTTGTGCGGAATCAACGAAACAAACCGCTCACGAGAGCGAGAGCCAAAGGCAATGACACCCTTGTCTTCTAATTGTTGTAATTTGTCATGAAGGGCGTAATAATCATTGTCATGATGGCCATTGATGTGGTGATAATTGCAATAAGGACGATCGCTACTGGTGATGCAAGCGATGTGGAGGATGATGCTTGATTAGAAGGCAAGCGAATTAAGCGCTTATCAAACAAAGCACACAAGACATCATGAGGCTTAGTAGCATGTGAGAAATGCAATGGCTCCCGATGTCCAAGATGTCCCTCTCAGACTCTCTTATCAGGCCCACGGTTCTTTATGGCTCTGAGGTTTGGGGGCCCTCCTTACTTGAGTCCGATTGGGCTGCAGTGGAGAGAGTTTAGATCCTTCTTCTCAGACATGTTCCCCACAATATCATCCTGGTAGAATTTGGTGCTCTTTCCTTTAGGTTGGAAGTAATTTTCGGCCTTGTTTCCCTCTTGCATTGCATCCAGAGACTTGCTGATTCTTTTGCAGAAAGGAACAAATATCCCTACCTTGCGTCTTTGCTCCTCTGAAGCCATTGCTTCGGTTGATCGTTCTAGTCGATCTCGTTGTTGGTATGCCAGAGTCTCACAACTACTTGAGTCTATTGGGATTCAAACAGATCACCTCCCACCATACAATTATTCCTTGGATGCTCCCGCCCATCTCCTTTCAGGCAAGCAAGATCTGAACAAAATCATCAGAGATGATATCTACAAGCAGTTCATTCAATACACTTGGACTAACCCCCAGGTGGGTTACGTCCGAAGATGGCCTTCTATGCTGCGCATTTTCTTGAGGTCAATAATGGTCTTATTTCTCGCCCTAGTATATTTCCTCGACATTGGATGCACGCCCTTCGCATTTCCTTGGGCCAGTTTAGGGTTGGCTCTCATAGGCTCTAGGTTGAGTGTGATCATCAGATTGATCGTTTCGAGTGGATTTGCCAGCTCTGTTCCCTCTAGGAGATCGAAACGGAAGAGCACTTCATCTTTTAATGCCCCATCTACTACGAGATCAGAGGGAGATTTCACTGCTTGTTTAGAGAGCATCCGACATTCACAGACTTCTTCAGATATTATGATTAGAGGTGCCTTGCTCTTTATCTGCAAGAGGCTTTTTGTAATATCCCCTTTTGGTTAATTGACCAAATCGATCCTAGGAAGATTAGATCTTCTTAGTTCGACCTCAAATAACCCAATGTTGGCAATAATACAACCCAAAATGGGGTTGAGTATGCCAAAGTGGTGGGTTAGATGGGAGAACTAATTAGAATGCTAATATCATCCAGATCTGATTTTTAATAGTAGTTAATTAATTAAATAAACACCCAAACAACTGAAACTTCAAAAATTAATATCTCATGCAAACTTGGAGTTTTTGCATGAAACAAATTGCACAATAAAGTAGAAATCATGAGCTTTCCAATGAACTATCAAACTGAATTTTCTGATCACTGAAACCCACTCAAATCTGCCCCTGAAATCTCTGCCCAAGTCGCTAGGGTTAGGATAAAATATATAAATTATTTCCAGCTCATAAAACCCTTCCAAAACCCTCAAACAATCAGCTCATTCATCTGAAAAAATTAATAAATTGCAGCAGCATGTAGATCTATCACAAATACCTCAAAATATGATGGAATACACCCCAACCCAAGTCGATTTGCCTTAAATAAATTGCAGCAGTGAATAAGAACACAATAACCTCGAAATATCAGTCCCACACTTGGAAAAATAGGCCAATACAAATCAGATTGAATAACTACTTCAAGAGACACCCAAACATGCCAAAATGACCACCCATGCAAGTCGCTATGGCTGGAATTAAAGCAGCATTAACAACAAATTATAAAACACTATAAAAGTCTCTAATATTCAACCACATATAGATTCCCTTCTCAAATAAATGCACCACACATAGAATGAATATATTATGCAACATTCATCCATGAAAGCTTAGAAGGTCTCACACTCTCCACAAAAATGGTGGTGTTGAAGAACACTTTTATAATGTGATCACATGGGAATACATCCTCTTCAAGCATGAAGATATTTTTAATAAAATTTTCAACATGCCCCCAAGGGGTCGTCATTTCTCCTTATATAGCTTTAGCATTTGTAATCTCCAAGTTTCCTCCTTCCTTTGGCGCATTTTCTCATGTAGAAGGGTCACTTTTTTAATACGGGTCTCTTTTCCCGAAAAGTCAAACTCCAAAAAGAATATTAATTCCTTTTAATATTTAAAAAATAAAACATAAGTAGAGAATTAATTATTTAATTTTTAAATAAAAAGTTTTGACACTTTGATCCTTTAATCCATGGGAAGAGTGGATTCTCTCATATTTTTAATTAATTAATGTCCCAAATTACACTCTTAGGCTTTAAGAGACCCTTTAGCCTCATTCTAGCAGAGACGAATACTCGGTAGATCACTTTTCTTTACACGGTGGAAGAGTGGATTAAAGGGATCTGACCCGAGGCACTTTTCAATTAATTAATGTCCCAAAATGAGGGGAGGCATTACACTCTCTAGGCTTCACGAAGAGTTCATCCCTCATTAGATCTTCTCGTTTACTAGCTTCTTTCGCCGCCTGGATGTTAGATGAGGGGGTCTCCTACTTTTTTGGTCTTTTTTCTTGCTTCTTCTTTTCTCTTCTCTTCTTTTCCTTTTAATTTCTTGTTATTCTCAGGGACCTTTGGGTCCTCTTCTTTGACTCTCTTCTCTTTGTATGAGTGCAGTCCCATTGACCTACTTTTGTGGTCATTCGGACATTTAATATAATTATCTTATCTTCTCCTCTCTCATTCTTTCTTCCCTTCTCTCCCTTTTATAATTCTTCATTGAGCGTAATCATCCTATTCAATTTAGTGACATTCCCATTTTCTCGGATTATAAGAGAAATGATGACCTTCTAGAGGCACTATTTCATGTGGGGAGAAGATAAGAGACTCCTTTGGATGGCTTCATTCCAAAAGATTATGAGGTCATTGTGAGGCACTCCTCTTTTATCATAGATCACTTATTGACAAGATTGATTTCTTTAATAAAAAATTATTATCAACCTTTATCCAATAGAGTGAAGCCTATTGATTAGACAACCTCTTGAAAATGTGAAAATATATAAGTGATGATTTAATGATCTCGTATTTGTAATTTATTTGTCAAATGATGTAATGATCTTGAAAAAAAATAAACAAATTAGAGTGAAGCCTTTATCCATTAGATTACACAAAACAAAAAAAAAAACATAAACACATTATTCACAAATATGACATATTTACACAATTTGTAAGATAAAAATGAAGATAGACATATTGAAGAGAAACAAATTTGTATTTATGAAATGTACAATGATTGCCAAACGTCTAACAAGAGTCATGATTCAAATCAAAGCCAACATGGCTATCAATCTGCATTTATCTTGAGATTGAAATGAAGATATCATTCATGGCCTGCTCTGGATATGACAAATTAAAATCTGCAATCAGCTTAGATGAGATACAAAATAATAAAATCGATAATCAATAAAAATATTAAAATGGATATACCTGTTGTATCAGAATTTCATACTCAAACCTCAAAACAATGTCATCATAACACCTGTAAGATCACTTATCTCAGAAAACCATTTGCACAAATATTCCTTATGAAATAAGCTTCACAAATTACTACAATACCTGATTTCTCATCATCAAAATTGTATCCTCCAAGTCCTTTTATAATCTTCCCTTGTGTAAAATCAGTTATAACCGATTTGGCTCCAAATAATGAAATTAAATAATAAAACATTACATTCCATTGATACTTTATAATATTTTATTAAATATAAGTGAAAGGACTTGGGTAACCATTTCTTTAAATAAAGATGACTTTTTAAAATATGAGGTATGAGACAAAAAGGACAAGGGGCCCACTTAATATTAATGCACTAAATAAAATACAAAACACATCCATACAACATTCCAATCATTTAAAATAAATTCTCCATCATAATCTGAAAATAATCATCAAACATCATGAAACCAAGGTTGTTGTCATCATCCGACCAAAAATATATATCTAATATTATAAATCCAAATCATCACATGTCATCAAATATAAATCCAAATGTTAAGTATTGCAAATATTTTATCAAATCCATATCCAAACTAAAAAACAAAAGTCATATCATGATAAACTAATCATCTCCAAGATCAAGTAATGGAGTCCTAGCCTCCATCATCAACTCTACATATTCATAAGGTTCAACTGGAAGGGTAGTGTGAGTGATAACCCTTGTCTCCTCCTCTACTTCCAAATTCACCCTCTTCAATGCTCCAGTCACCCTAGGAATTGTGGAAGAGGACCTAGCACTTAGGAGGTGGGTGTGAATCATGTGAATGTGAAGGTTGGGTCTGTCCAAGTAATAATGGTGAATTAGCGGATAGTTGGACATTGCGTGGAGGCAAGTGTGATGGGGCAGACTGAATTGAGCGGTTAGAAGAAGGGTTATGATCTTCTTGAGTACGATCAATATTTTGATGAAGAGGAGTATTGTGAACACTGTGGAGGGTTGAACACGAGGATAAGACTCAATAACCTACAACGCTCATGTAAACATGGTTCATTGGCGTCAAAATGCACGAGACATGGGTAGGACCAGTTCTTATAAAAGGCCTCCTACCCCGAAGCGTACTAGTTCCCCTTCGGCCACCCCTAGTGAACCTCTCTGCCACTATGATCGACCACGAAAACTATCATGACCCCATGAATGATGAGAACCTGATCCTCTAGAACTCCCCATCCATCCCAACTTGACATGTTGTAAACTAAGAAGAAATGACAATTACAAAACAAGCTTAACTAAAACAACTCCACAATTCATCAATTTTTCTTAAAAACAGAGTGAACTAATGCCCCAATTAATAACATGACAGATGGCAATCATCTTATCTAATCAGACTTTATCTAACAACTGAATCTTTTAAACAATTTCAATACTTGACCATGCACTGAAACTCAAATATTCAAATAAAATGCAAAGTTTCATCAATACACTTCAATCATATTTCAAATTTTTTGCATTTTATCAATACAATTTCCTTCCAACATCCATTCATCTTGAAACTCGCATCTTATAAATGACACAGTCAAGGTATATTCAAAGAAATGACTTGCTTCACAAATCAGACTTAACTTCTGCTTCTGGGCAATGTGTTTATATCAAAATGATCAAAATAGAATGCATATTAAATGACCATGCACTTAAAAAAAACATTTCCATACAAAAGCAAACACCGTGTTTGCATCATTTCAAATAATTTCTTCATTTCTTGCCATGAATTCACAAGACTTGTTTCAGAGAAAAATCAAATACCAATCAAAATGAACCGGGCACATCATATTTATTCATTATATCAACTTCCATTTCAACTATCTCATTCCATGCATTCTTGCCACGAATTTCACAAAATTGTTTCATCAAAAAATTCTATCAAGCTCATTAAAACAAAAGGATTTGATGAACAAGGGATAACAAATTTATTCTTTTCCATTTTCTTTTAACATCAAAGTTTCAACCAAAATGATGAAAAACCGATATATCAAAATCAAACTAATGCCCGAAAAACGCTTTTCCAAAAAATTTTTACCCAGCTCATTTTAAAACCAAAGATTTGATGAGCAGATTGGGTAATGCAAATTGCATATGTTTTTTCAATTTTCTTTAACTAAAGCTCTAACTTGAATACATGAAAACCGACTGTATGTGATCAAAAATCAAACTACTGCCCAAAAAAATGCTTTTTTGCTCAATGAAATTTTACCCACTTTGCTATTTATAAGAATGAAAGTTTTTAACATATGGGTAATGAAAATAATGGCCCAAATGTGATTAAAACTTTCAATGACTTCACTATAAAAGTTTCATCCAGTGATATGAACTTAGAGACTTCAATATTGCATGCATGCAAAACAAACAGAACCGACCCAGATGGAATAACCTCTGTGTTTTAATCAAGAGCAACATACATATGTAGACCTTGACACGTGCTTGCTTGCAATGGCGAAATCCAAAACTAACAGCTACATAGCCAACAACTCAACAAAACACCAAAAACTAGACTTCCTTCGCAAACAACAAACCACAAAATGACCCAAAACTCCAAGTTTTCCTTAGCTCGATGCCATTAACGAGGCGAATTCAATGCACACATACTCATTCAATACGCCACTACGGGCCAACCACTATACAACCACCACCTCACTTAGCAATTACCAATGCCTTCGAAAATCAAAACATACACCATAGCTCAAACATGGTCGAATAAATGGTGACCACTTTAATATATCTTTTCTCATCAACTAATGCCATCTAAATCAAATGTTAGCATCCATACAAGGTAATATCAACCCCATCAAGATACATATGCCCATATTATGAGGATATCAAAATTCTCGTAAAACAATATATCAAATCATGTGATCCAAATTATATCACATTTTAACGATCTTTATCAGCATGATAGAAACCAACCATGAGATTCATCAAAATATGTGAAGTGGCAATTAATCAACAACTTACAAAGCAAATGATCATTTCAAAAACATCACATCTCATCATATCACCCTAAACAAATCATTTCTAGAATGGAAAGAATAAATATACCATGATGCGAGCTTGAAAACCGAAAAATGATATCACAAAGCGAAACTTAATCTCCATTGCTGAAACCATACAATCCAATTTGACAAACAAGATGACATATATATCAATTCCACAAATCAAAAGTCATCCGACAGAGTAAAGAATGCCTCTGAAACCACTTAATGTTATATAAATTAAATAATGCATTAAATATCAAGTGCCCCCTGCCTGACTTATCACAAATGCATGCAGGTATGATATAGTAAAATGAGGATAGGGAAGTTTTTAAATGATTTCAAAGAAAAAGGGGGTATGTAAAATTTTATCAATAACAATTTTGAATGTTCTCCCTCCAAACTGTTGTGATGTAACTCTGGAATGTGTAATCAGCAGTTAGACAAACCCAATCAGTCCCATCAGTTTCATTATTTTGTCCTCCATCGGTACCAATCATGATAGTGAGCTGCCTTCTATCCTTAAGTGTGAAACCAAGGTGATGACTGCTGGGAATAAAGATTGTTTCCAGCCGGAACCTTTTCCTCCCTTCTCCTATTCCGAATAACTTCAAAGACTCAACTCCTTTGCAGCTGTACATGCCGGCCAAGGGCAGTCCTGAAACTGAATTTTGCATTCTCATCCATGCTACGCAAGTGCCATGATGACCAACTTGAAATATTAATGGAAGGGACCATCCCTTGAAGGTGGTAGAAACTGAAAATTGCTCTAGAAGGACTGAGAATATGCAATCAGCTGATATATCCACTATAAAATATGTAAAAATGGTACAATCTTTCTTTGCACGTGTGGATGTGATTGCTCCAATGACGATGTTTCATTTTTTCTTCATTCTTTATCCTTGGTCCTGCACATAAAATAATGTTAGAAAGAATAAGGTCTTTCCAATTTGTTGCTTCTTTGTGTCTCACGGGTATGTGGGGTAACTCCTCCTCATTGCTCCTTTTAACTTGTGCAACTTATCACAACGGTAAATCTGATTTACCCTTGCCAAATTTAAGGGTGTAAAGGTTAAAATCTGCCTAGCATCATTTTGGAGCATTCCTTCTTCCCATTCGTTCTCATATTTCAACTCTTTACACAAGCCATGTATGCCCATACCCTTATTTACCTTTTTAGAATTGTTTCCCAATGAGAACATATACAACCCAACCTTAGGAATTGAAAAGAAAATTATATCAGGGCTGTAATAATACCTTCCTTAGCTCTATAGAATGACAAGGGCTGGAAACCACCATGCATCAGCTGAAATCTTCTTGTCTGTTGCCCAAGAGGTAAGATGCATTTTTCTTATGACCCGACCTATCTTTGCCACTTCAAAAGGCATGTGGTAGAAACCAAAGTTGTTGAGGATTGCAATCCAACAATGTGTAACAACTCTTTTATCAAAATATTTGAGTAACAATTTCCCTATTTCCCATGCATCCATCTTGCGGGTGACTTCTTCATTATGCAAGCCACTTTGATCCCATACTTTCCTCTTAAAAACGTGTTTCAGCTAGTTCATAGACAATATGGAAAAAGAAAGTTGTTACCTTTCCCAGTAAACCATAGGTCTTGCCAAGAAGGCAACTTCTCATCGTTTCATTACTATTCCATGTGCATAAGGCATCATTTACCTTGATCCTCCTGCAATTATTTGAACTTCCCATGGTAAGGTTTGATTCCACTTTTATTTCCAAACTTGCCAAGATGAGATTACCAATAACATTGATTTTAAAATCAGTCCTCCGTCCTTTTCAAATTTCATAACAACACCTATCTCCCACATGCGGAAACAATCTTGAGGTTGAACCCAACCATCCATACATTCGTTATCACAAGAGATACTTCCTATCTCCTTATTTCTTGAAATATGCTGATCATGAGAACATAAACATAGCAGCAGTATGGGAAAGAGCAATGATATTAAAACATGCTTATCATTCGCAACTGGTTGTGCAAGATGACAACATACGTGAATTGACATACTGGTAGGAAATGAGTTTGGAATACCTTTGTACCATGAGCTGCCCGTGACCTTCTTAGGAATCAAAATTTCTGAGTTAGAAACAACACTCAGAAAATAATTCCAAAGGTACCTTACTTCCATGGATTTGCTCCTCCATAATGTCAACTCCCAAGGCCCTTTGCAATTCTTGCTTGAATGTCTTCTTTTTTGGTCGCAAAACAGTAGTTTTGGACTGAATTATTGGTGCCTTGTGTGGCTCATTGATGGCTGGTGTGTTCGATTCCTTTCTCAAGGCATCCTTTGTTTGTAGGCCTGTCCTAGGGACTGTAACTTTGATATCAACAGGCTGCTTGTTGGTTTCTTGCAATTTCGGAGGATCAATTGCCCTTACTACCCCTTTCAAGGGTTCTACCATGTTGCTGATCTGAAAATCAGTCTTGGGCTCAATTAATGAAGCTTCTTCTATGGCTTTACCTCTCTCTATGACTGCCATTAGGGACATTCCAGCCAGAGGTTTGGTAATTTCCTTTCACAAGGCTGAAGTTTGGCTTTTCCTTCTCCTAAGTGCAGGCCTGATTTTCCTTTTTTAATTCTTGGCTCATACTCCTGATTTCCCCTAGTATTTTTCCACATGCAATCATTAGAAATGAAGGGAATATTATTAACAGCCAAAAGTTCTTTACCTTCCATTTTCCTTGGTCTTTGCTTAGCATTTTCTCCATCCTCTTGTGCTCTCATAGGGCTGTAAGGAAAATCAGTCAAGGGATCACTTTTGACAATGGCGGTGGGTGCTTCTAGGGCTCCCAAAGGCTGATCCATCACCCTAAGCAGCTGCTGCGATGGTTCTTCCTCCTTAGCATGGTGGATATCTTCCTCTTTTGTCACCTTGGAAGGGTGGCTATAAAAGGAAGTTGTATCTTCGATCTTCATCATGACTTCTCCACCTTGTAGCTGATCCGCCACATGCTCTTCGACTTGCTTCTTCACAATGGAGGGTTTTCTTCCCTCTATGGCTGAGACCTTTTTGCCATGGTCCTTTGATGAGGTTCGGGCATTATGCCTTGTGCCAATTCCCACTCTATGATTTTCTATTTCCACGAAATCCTCAAAGGAAAGGGCATCACACATCTTTTCCGGAAGAGCTTGATATTCTGTTGTCAAGTTGTCAATCCTTGAAACCCTTTTCTCCTTGAGCGAACCACCACCCTGCATATTTTGGATGGCTAGGGTAAGCCTATCTAGTGCATCCGCTATCCTTCCTTGTGACTTGTTCTCCATGCTTCATAGGTTGGGAGGATGATGCTCTGATACCACTTTGTAATGTCCCTTTTAGGGAGACCCAAGAAATGACCAAAGGCTGAACTGTGGCTCACAAATCAGACTTTGGAACTGCTGTTATAAACCTGTAAACCTGCAAATTAAACCCTTTTCTAGGGCAGTGACCTGTTTTGGGGTTTCAACCCCACCTTCGTGCCTTCAAAACCCTTTCAATCAACTCTACTTAAGTCTCTAAAATTATGATATATCATCAACAATCATACAATGCAAGAAAACTGATTTTTAATACCCTAGATATGGAGATATGAATTTCAACAAAACCCTTGATGCAGCGTTACTTTAAAAATTCACAACTCAACTTAGGAAGCTCAAAAGTTCATGAAACTCAAGATATTGGCTTTATAAATTATGAAGATAAGATAAGATAATTTTATTAATGTCCAACAAATGACCACAAAAGTAGGTCAATGGGACTGCAGAGTATAAAGCCAATGAACCCAGCAAGAGGACCCAAACGCGTTGCCCGAAACAAGAGAGAAAAGAGAAGAAGAGAAGAGAGTAGAAGGGGCCACAAGTGCCGAGAAATCAGAAAGAAGAAGAAGAGGAAGACGGTGTGGGGGGAGTGGAAGGAGAAACACCCCCAACAACATCACCTAACATTCAAGGCCGGCTGGAAGTAATCGGCGATGTGCCGATGTTCGATGAATCAGCTGTGGGAATGTCTGGAAATCGATGTTCGGAAGAGAGACGGTGCCTCTACGTGAGACTGTAGGATCTCTGCCATGTGGTGGAGCCCGAGATGTGCCCGAGGTAGGAAGTGGAGTTCCGAGTCCTGACAGATCTGAACTGGGGGTCTATACTCGTGTCAAGATGTCGCTTGGCGCCCCTCACCGGGGGAGCACCGAGAAGAATGAGGTGATTTGTCTAGTATCCATCCATCTGGGAGGAGGGTGAAGGAGCTTGTCTTGAAGCCAGAGGGCCTCCTGCAGATAAAGAGCAAGACATCTTTGATCATAGTATTTGAAGAAAGCTGCAAAGGAAGGACGCTCACGGAACAGGCAATGGAATCTCCCCCTAATCTCGTAGTAAACAGGACACCGAAAATGAAGTGTTCTTCAGTTTCAACCTCCTGGAGAGAGCAAAGCAGGCAAGTCTGCTCCGAGCGGTCTAATTGGTGGTCAGTCTCCACACGGAGTCGATGTGAGCCCACTGAACTGACCCAGAGAGATACGAAGGACCTGTAACCAGTGCCGAGAGATATACATGGGTCTGATAATGAGCCCGTCGTGAATCTCAAGAAAGTGTGTAGTGTAGAAGGACATCTTCGGTGTAACCCCCTTGGAGGGTTGGTCCAAGTGTGCTGGATGAACTGCTTGTAGATATCATCTCTGATAATTTTGTGAAGGTTCTGGTTTCGGGAGGAGATGGGCAGGGGCATCCAGGAGTAGCTGAAAGGTGGGAGGCGGTCTATCTGGATGCCAATGGATCCAAGAAGGCGTGAAGCGCAGGCATACCAACAACGAGATCGACCACTATGATCTAGAGAGGGCAATAGCTTCAGAAGAGTAGTAGGCAAGGTAGATGTACATGTTCCTGTCTACGAAAGAATCAAATAAACCTCGGATGCAGTGCAACATCAACACAAGGCTGAAGATAGTCTCCAATCTAAAGGCGAGCCCCAAAATCAGCAAGAATAATGTTACGAGGAATGGTCTCTTTACACCTTTTGATACGCCTAAGCATGAGGATCTGGACATGCTCAATGGTAGCCCAATCGAGTCCAAACTAGTAATTTCAGTTTTGCGAATTTATATCACACATACCAAATTTCCACTCCAAAGTGGGTCACTCCACTCTAAACAAATAAAATATTGCACCTAGAGACCACACATGCAAGAAATAGATACTTTATTGCTCTTCCAACCGGCTTGCACACTCAAAACCTCATGAAGGGTTTTCATCCTTCACAAGTTTCTCAACCAAGAGTTTTTGTCCTTGGACGAGGTCCTCGACCCAAGGGATTTCGTCTTTGAGAGAGAGTAAAAGGGCTACACTGCCAACTTTCACCAAGATAAGAGTAATCTCCAAAACATGAATCATTAATGCCCAAGCGACGTCCTTTAATAGCCCCAAGGAGTGCTTAACAACATAAGAAATGATGACCACCCCTTAAGGTAAGTGCTTTTAAATAAATGAATGGTATTTGGAGCCTACATGCTCATAATACCTTTATTTCCTAACTACTTAAGTTCCTCTATGAAATGATAATAAATGAAAAAAGTACCTAAATAACAATAAAAATGTAATTTAGATCTTCCCCTTGCTTTCCTCCTTAGACCACGGAGAGAGAATGGGTTAAGGTCTTTGAAAATCAGCCTCCAAAAAGGGACATGACATTTGGCCGAACAAAATCCCATTGAGCTTGGTAAAGTTCACATGAAAAACCATCAATGTTAGGGGCTTTGTCTATGACCATGTGCTTAAAAGCTTCTTGAAGTTCAATGTGTGATCGAAGATGGTCTCATGCCACTCAATGACTCTTGGGAATTTACAAGGAACCACTTGTAGACATTTTAAGAGGGTGGAGTTGTTGACCAATCGGGTAATAATGGGAGACAAAGTAGACAAAGGCTCTCAATATATCGAGGATGTTTAGTCACCGATGGTTAGCATCCTATATTGCTTTCACTTTATTTACAACCCGACTGCAGGACTAGAGAAGAGTGAATAATTCTTTAGAAGCCCAACCTTTAATTTTAAGCCAATGCATATGAGCACAAAGTTGGGCACTTCGAGCTCAATAGGTCTCTTCAACCTTGAGCTTGTGCCTCCACTTGGAAAATTCCTTTTTACAAGTCTTTGTTGAGAGGAGACGTGGACTTGGAGGTACATACAAATTGAAGGTACTCATAGTATGATGCCTCACGGGCTATTTGACAAAACTCGGTTGCGACAACTTGAGCAAGAAGTCAACTTCACACCATGCGATTCAACTAGTCTTCCCACTAGGGCGTAGAGCAAGGTTCCATTGCGAATGGTGTGGGCATGAGTCTTTCATGGTGGAGGTGAGTAGTGTTGAGGTAAAACTAAGACATGGTTTTGTGTACTTGGGGAGTTGTATACACTTTCTTGTGCGAAACTGTAATATCCCCTTTGGGATAAATATTAAATCTGCACTTTATTAATTCAAATCAACTCTAGAAGGATTAGATCCTTTTAGTTCGACCTCAAATAACTCAATGTCAGCGTTAATACAACCCAAATGGTGTTGGAGTAAGCCAAGCTAGTGGGTTAGATGGGAGAACCAATCGGAAAACCAACCTTTCCCAGATTTGATTTTTATAATAGCAAATAAATAAAATGACACCCGTAACAACTAAAACTTCAAAAATTAATCTCCTTCAATACTTGGTATTTTTGCATGAAATAAAATGCACAATAAACTAGAAACCAAGGCCTTTCTAATGCAATATGGATATGAATTTTTTGATAAACAAAAACACTTCAAAACAGCTCCGAAATTTGATTTCAAGTCGCTAGGGTTAGATAAAATTATATAAATTATTATCATCCCTTCTCTAGCCTCAAAACACTCCAAATAGCTGCCCCAAACTTGGATAATAATGCTAACACAGATCAAATTGCAGATCTAGCTCAAAAGACATCAAAACATGATAAAACAACCTCTCATGCAAGTCGCTATGGCTTTATTAATTGCAGCAGTAACAACAGATCATAAATATTATTAAACCCTTCAACAATGATCAATAACATGCAGATTTCACCCTCAAATAAATGCGCCAATCTTTTAGCCAAGTTGCCAATCATAGAATGAATATATCATGTAACATTCACTCAATAATAGCTTAGAAGGCCTCACACTCTCCACAATAAGGTGGTGTTGAAGAACACCTTTATAATGTGATCACATGGGCATACATCCCTCTTCAAGCATGAAGATATTTTAATAAAAACCTCAACATGCCCCCAAGGCATAGCCACATCTCTTTATATAGCTTTGGCATTTCAAATCTCCAAGTTTCCCTCCTTATGGCGCATTTTTTATGTAAAAGGGTCACTTTTAATAATAGTCTCCTTTCCTGAAAAGTCAAACTCCAAATAGAATATTAATTCCCTCTTTATAATATTTAAAAATAAAACATAAGAGGAGAATTAATTATTTAATTTAAAAATAAGAGGAATATTGACTTTTTTCCCCAATTTTTATCCTTTAATCGGAGGGAAGAGTGGATTAAAGGTCTCCAATATTTTTAATTAATTAATGTCCCAAAAAGGGGACATTACAGTCCTCCCTTCCCAAAATTGCTTGTCCTCAAGCAATTGAACACATGGCTGATCCATTTCTTTTCCCAATTTGTATGGCCTTCTAGAGAGTGCATCTGCTGCCATATTATTCTTTCCCTTCACATATTCAATGTCAAAATCAAAGGCTTGTACTTTGCTTACCCATTTCTGTTGCTCATGTCATTCAATTCCCTTTGATTAAGAAAAAATCTCAAACTGTTATGATCAGATTTGACAATGAATTTGCCACATACCAAATATTGTCTAAATTTACTCAAAGCATGCATGATTGCTAACATCTCCTTGTCATACACACTATACCCCTTCTCATGATCTTTCAATTTTCTACTTTCAAAAGCAATGGGGTGTTTATTTTGCATTAGGACAACCCCTATACCTTCTTCGGAAGCATCACATTCAACCATAAATGGCATAGAAAAATCAGCAACTGTAAGTACCGGACAAGAGCACATTACCTCTTTCATTTTTTGAAAAGCATCTTGGGCTGTTTTAGACCATTGGAAGGCCCCTTTCTTAGTCAAACCTGTCGAAGGAGCAGCAAATCGTGAGAAACCCTTCACAAATCTTCTATAATAACTACAAAGACCACAAAATCCTCTCAATTGTGTGAGAGAAGTGGGAGTAGGCCAATCCATGATAGCTGTAATTTTTTGTTTATCCACTTGCACACCATTAGCACTAATAACATGTCCCAAATACCAAATCTCCTTAAGACCAAATTCACATTTAGACCTCTTAGCAAAGAAAGAATGCTGCCCCAAAGTAGTCAAAACCAAATCCAAATGCATCAAATGCTCTTCCCATGTTTTGCTATACACAAGAATGTCATCAAAGAATACTAACACAAACTTCCTTAGATACTTGCTAAACACATGATTCATGCATGATTGGAAAGTAGCAGGAGCATTAGTTAATCCAAAGGGCATAACTAAGAACTCAAAATGCCCAAAATGACACCTAAAAGCTGTCTTGTGCACATCTTCTTCCCTTACCTTGATTTGATGATACCCGGATTTAAGATCTATCTTGGAAAAATATGTAGCACCATGCAACTCATCAATTAATTCATCAATCCTAGGTATTGGGTACCTATTTTTGATGGTCTTCTTGTTCAACATGCGGTAATCAATACACATTCTCATAGTTCCATCTTTTTTCTTAACCAAAACCACAGAAGATGCAAATGGACTAGAACTAGGCCTTATGTGTCCCATATCAAGTAACTCCTTAATGGTCTTTTCTATCTCTTCCTTATAGACTCTTGGGTGGTGGTAGGGGGTAATCATAATGGGCTTAGTACCTTCTTCTAACTCAATAATGTGCTCAAAACCCCTATTAGGAGGTAACCCATGAGGCAAATCATTAAAAACATGAGAGTGCTTGTCCAAAATACCTTGTAACTCACCTTGAATAGACTGCTGTTCTGATTTTTCTGTGATAAAACAGCTGGCTGCCCATGCAATTTGCCCTCTCCTAAATGCCCTTTCCATCCTCTTCATTGATACTTCTTGTGGTGCACCATTTGCCAAGCCTTTTAGGACAATTTCTTTGCCATCTTTGGTGAATTTCAGCTCCATGGTCTTGTAGTTTTGAGTGAAATCACCTAAAGAATGCAACCATTGTACACCCAAAACAAGATCAATATCACCAATGTCAACAACATAAAAATCATCAATTACCTTGTGTTTCCCAAGAGTGAGGGGAAGTTGTGAGATCTTTGTGGAACATGGAATAGAGGATCCATCCGCAATAGTCACCTTGAAAGCTTTACAATTTGTGGTTTCCAATCCCATCTTTCTTACCAAGCTTCCATCAATGAAGTTATGTGTGGCCCCACTATCAACCAAAGTAATGACCCTTTGCCCTTGAATGGTACCTTTTACCCGGAAAGCATGGTATTTGGGAATACCGAAAGAGAGGCAAGTGTGCTTTCTACTTCTTTTTCTTCCTTCTCTTGCACATGCTCAACCAAATCCTCATTAGTCCCATTGTTAGCATCACCCAAATCAGAATTAAATTCAAAATCTGAATCAATAACTTCTATGAAATGAATTTGACCTTTACCCTTACAATTGTGGCCTCTTGTCCAAGGAGTCTTACAATCAAAACACAAACCTTTCCTTCTCAACTCATCCCTTGCATCCTTTTGCATGCTGTTTTGGGGCTGATTCCTATGTGGCGGCACATAGGGCTGATTTGGCCTTTTTGGGGCCTCTTTTGATGACCCAAGGGGCTGTCCCCCTTGTGCTTGCATGGGCTTTTGAAAATCAGACCTTGGCTGCCCTTGAATTCCACTTTTGGACAGCGAATGAGTGGCATTAGTACGCTGTCCTCTTGTTCCCAAATCACCTCTATAAGCTGCACATTCCAAATCTAAAGCCTTAGTAATAGCATCTTGTAAAGAAAGAGGATTAAATGCTCTTACCAAACCTTTCAAAGGCTCAACCAAGCCTTCCGTGAAGAGGACAACCAATCTTTTCTCACTAACATCCGTTACCATGACTGCAATTCTTTGGAAATCCGCCACATACTCCTCAACATCATGAACTTGCTTGAGTTGTGCAAGTTCTGGAAGTGTATTTCCGGATCTTTCCGGTCAAACCTCTCCATGATCCTCTTGCTAAACTCCTCCATTGTGTGGATCAAATCATGCCCTTGTGTGTGCATACCATGGAACCACCATTCATGTGCCATACCCTCCAAGTGAAGAGTAACAAACTTAAGGGCCTCTTCTTCATGCATGGGGTTAAGGGAGAAGTAGGTCTCCATCTTTTGCAACCATGCTCTAACCGGGATCTTGCTAGATCCATCAAAGCTTGGGAGTGAAACTTTTCCCAACCTTTGTTGAGGTCCTTAGGGGGTTGCTTATTTGCCTTCTTGTGCTTGTTGCCCAACTTAAGAGCACAAAATTCATCAAATCCCAACATATCCCTTGTAGCTTGACTCAAAGAGCCATACTCAAGTCTTTGAGCATCAATCAATTCAACCAACGTGGGTTCTTCTTCTCCACTATTGTTCTCCTTTGGTAAAAGATGCCTTTGAAGAACTTGGGAGGGGGTTGTGTAGGTTCTTTCCCCACTATGTGAGCTCTCTTCTCCATTGGAGTTAGGGACTTGCCCTTACCCAATGCATCCTTTATAAGCTTAGACATTTGCTCACTCATAGTCTTTTGAAGCTCCATGCCACAATTCTGCATCAACTCTTGAAGGAATTTCACTTGATCCGAAGTGAAAGCCCCGTCCTCCATTGATCCCTTATTTCTCCTTTTGTAGAACAAAAACTCTTTGTTTCCTTGCATCCAAAATATCCCCACAAGAGTAGAGGAAAGATGCTCGATACCACTGTAATATCCCCTTTTGGGATAAATATTAAATCTGCACTTTATTAACTCAAATCGACTCTAGAAGGATTAGATCCTTTTAGTTCGACCTCAAATAACCCAATGTCAGCGTTAATACAACCCAAATGGGGTTGGAGTAAGCCAAAGTAGTGGGTTAGATGGGAGAACCAATTGAAAAACCAACCTTTTCCAGATCTGATTTTTATAACAGCAGTTAATAAATAAAATGGCACCCAAAACAACTGAAACTTCAAAAATTAATAACTCCTTCAATACTTGGTATTTTTGCATGAAATAAAATGCACAATAAACTAGAAACCAAGGCCTTTCCAATGCACTATGAATATGAATTTTTGATCAACAAAACCACTTCAAAACAGCCCTAGAAATCTGATTTCAAGTCGCTAGGGTTAGATAAAATTATATAAATTATTATCAGCCCTTCTCTAGCCTCAAAACACTCCAAATAGCTGCCCCAAACTTGGATAATAATGCTAACACAGATCAGATTGCAGATCTAGCTCAAAAGACATCAAAACATGATAAAACAACCTCTCATGCAAGTTGCTATGGCTCTATTAATTGCAGCAGTAACAACAGATCATAAAGTATTATTAAACCCTTCAACAATGATCAATAACATGCAGATTTCACTCTCAAATAAATGCGCCAATCCTTTAGCCAAGTCGCCAATCATAGAATGAATATATCATGCAACATTCACTCAATAATAGCATAGAAGGCCTCACACTCTCCACAATAAGGTGGTGTTGAAGAACACCTTTATAATGTGATCACATGGGCATACATCCCTCTTCAAGCATGAAGATATTTTAATAAAAACCTCAACATGCCCCCAAGGGGTCACCACATCTCCTTATATAGCTTTGGCATTTCAAATCTCCAAGTTTCCCTCCTTTTTATGGTGCATTTCTTCATGTAAAAGGGTCACTTTTAATAATAGTCTCCTTTCCTGAAAAGTCAAACTCCAAATAGAATATTAATTCCCTCTTTATAATATTTAAAAATAAAACATAAGAGGAGAATTAATTATTTAATTTAAAAATAAAAGGAGTAATGACATTTTCCCAATTTTTATCCTTTAATCCATGGGAAGAGTGGATTAAAGGTCTCCAATATTTTTAATTAATTAATGTCCCAACAAGGGGACATTACAAAAACCCTTATACTCTTGGACAAATGATGTTGGACTATCTCTCTATTCAAGTGTTCCTTTGTAATATTATGTATTTGGCTTGTGGGGTACATAAGGAGATATGCAACAACTAGGAAAAGTCATTGGAGAATTTGGAACTGTGGGGTATTTAGCCTAAATTATACATTAGTTAGGATACCTCTATGCATAAAATCAATCCATCACATGCGGGTGATTTAAGGTGGACAAATAAATGGATCGATTTTTGAGATTGTTGGTGAGCATCAAATGATGTTGATGACAAGAGCCATCTTGAATGGAAGTTACGCACCTCCAAAGAGACTTCCTTGGGAAATTCACATGACCACCTTTTTCCCGTTTGCATATTCGTGGGAGCATTACCTTTGATGGAGTAGGATTGCATCACACATTAATAACTCTGCATATAACTACTAAGTTTTCCTTAGACTTGCACATCATCTCGGTGATTCATTTTTTTCAATTGACTTCTCTTCGACATGAGTGCAACAAAATTTTAAATTTTAAATATGATATCTTGGAATAGTTTTTCAAATAAACAAAGAAAATGGAATCGCATCAAGAAAATTTTAATTGAGTACATGTTTATAACATGTTCTTGAAGTCTTGCTTTATACCCTTCATTGGTATGTTGGATTTGCTTTGAATAAAAAGTGAATATTTTATTACAATAGTTAAAAGATATAGAATAAATCAATGAGTCAATTGCATAAGATAATCCATGGGTAACATTTACAATTTTTAACAACCTTTGGTGAATATAACGATTAGTAAATAGCAAATGCCTTTATAGGCATTACAAAGTGAGTCGCACTTGTCTATTGGAGATTTATAAGGATTCCTATGTAGAGAAGAAAGATATCTTTTGTTAGAGATTTGAAATTTTCAAAGAACATTTGATGAATACAACAAATTTTAAACAACAAAGGCCTTTTATGGCATTTTGAAGTGAGTCTCACTTGCTTGTTGGATATTTATTAGGATTCAAGAAACAAAACATCTTTCAATCATATTTTTATCCTGTTGGATAGAGTATGATTACTTGAGAAATCTATAAGGGCAATAAAAACATCATTAGAGTTTTCTAGTTTTGTATATCTATCATTAGAGTTTCAAAGTTTTGTCTATCTTGTTTTTAATGGTTTAAGTTTCTCTTGTAGATTGATAAGCAAAGCACTTTGGGAGTAATGGTGCAAATTCTTCACCTGGTTTTGGATATTCCCATTTTAAGTGCGATGTAAGTAACTATTATCATGTCGATCCTTGGGAAAGATATTTATCTAAAGTCCCAGTTTTATTTTTGTTGTATATAATTTTGGGTTGTTGCAAATCACATTTAGTATCCTTCAATTGGACTTTATTTTGTGAGGGTAGTTCTATACCATTAATTTTAGATAGAGAGCTTACAATCTGTGGCAAATACCTCTTTATTAGATATAATATGATCTGTTTTGTAAGGTTTCTTCGAATTGGTGTCATTTTATCCCAAGCAGCAAATTATATTCAGTATCCTTCAATGCGACCTTATTTTGTAAGGGGAGTTGTATTTCATTAAATTTTAATAGAGAGCTTACAATTATGGCAAATATTTGTTTACTAGATATAATATGATCTATTTTGTGAGGTTTTCTAAGTTGGTGTCATTTCATCACCAAGTATTTGATGTAATTGCTCTGGCGATGGTATGATCCGCACATAATCTAGGATGTGTGTGGTGAACAAATTTCAACTAGTTAAGCTAAATGAATCTGCTCTAGTAGGCTTCTAGATTGTAGGACATGCAATGCTATCTAATAGCAAGATGCAAAATAACTATTACATATTCAAATACATGAGATTAGTAGTATAGTGCTACTTCTATTTAGTGAGAAAGAATAGGGTCAATGGCATATGTGTACACTGCCCATTGAGACTGAGAGTGAGAATTCCTGTGATCAAAAGTGGGTAACACTTCTTATCTGATTTGTCTTGATTGTGAATGGCTAGAAAGGACGAGAATGAGATTTCCCATGATCAAAAGGGGATAACACGTCCTATCTGATTTTCTTTTTTTTGGCAGATGACCATTTGGTGCTAGATACTCAGGGTGTGCTAATATTCATTCAATAATGGTCTTGTCCATTCTGATGATCCCCTTAGGGTCAAACAAGCTACAATATATCAATATAAGAAAGTAGTTATAAAAACAATTCATCTCCATAGTGATTGTCAGTTTGCCTTCTTGCATGCGTGACGATTGGACTTCCAAGTGCATGGTATTTAGATAGGTATTCTGACATGGCGCGAGCTCAGATGTGCCACATTGTGTGGCACAACGCGGTGCGGAGTGTGCATATGGCCACCGAGACATGCATAGAGCTTGGGTGTTGTGCGATATGCATCTGGGCACTCTGCATGTGCATAAGGTTGCTGGGAGTCTCAAATGATGCCACAATGTGCTGAGTGTCTTGTGTGGAGCTAGATTGATGTACATATGTTGTGAGGTGATGTGCCAACATGTAAGGGTACCACATGTCCATTTGTGTGATGTTAGATGCTGCAAATGTCCCGCGGTGCCATAGGTATCCACAGTTTGCGCAGGGCACATGGTTCTTCACTAAGTTTTCTTAGTTCTTCACTTCAAATTGGGTGTTCTAATTGAGCTGAGTGATACTCAGGGGAAGTGCCGGTATGTTTGAATGATGAGGCAGAGGTTGTAAAAAACAACTTATATAGAAGTGTTTGGTGTCGTCCGCTACCTCAGAGTCTGTGCCATTTGAGTGGAGCGTCAAACAAGGAAAACCAATTGTGTTGTCGCCAATCCGGATGGTGCATGTTAACCTGGAGTGGCACAACATTCCTCATGGTGCGTAGATGTCGAGTTGTGTTGCACAACGTTGTACTCACACTTGTCTGCTTATGAAAAATGCCAATGGCATGTTAATGTTAGATCTCTGAGAAGAAATGTCCAATCCCTGAGATGGAATATAGGATGTCGGATCTCTGATAAGAGATATACATCTATTTGGTTTCTCTTTGATGTGACGTAAAATACTATATATGTGTGCAATATCCGAAAAGATGCGATGAAAAGGTAGTCTTTGAGGGACCCCTCATGTGCTTTCATCATTCATCATCCCTTAGAAAGTGATGGTCCCCATTGCTGTTAGTTTTGGGTTTCTGGGTGGTGGTACTGAATCAATGTTGCAAATCAGAAAAGGTATTGGCATGTTGATGTTGAATCCAATTCCTAAGAGCTTAGAAGGGATGTAGGATGTCAAACCCCGAGAAAATATGTACATGTTCCTCAATTGTTCTTTGATATTGCAGTGCTTTTGCAATGGTGCCTTCTCTTGCAGTAAAATAAACACTTCTGGAGGTGCTTGAGGGTGTATCATCGATCTTGATAGCTAGTTGTAGAATATATGTGATATCCTTGTACTGTAAAGCTGAAAAGAGGGGTGTATGTGTACCCATACTGCGTTCTTGAGGGGTGTTTGAAGACTCCTGTATGCAAGAGAGTATTGCATATGATGCATATCCATGTCAGATGGATGTTGTATGCTCAAGAATATGACAAAATTTGCGTAAGAGTGTAGCCTGACTGAAGATTTGCACATAAATTTGATACTAGTGTCGGAATGGCATAGATTCTAGGGTAGACCAATTAGGGTAGCACGATCTTGATACGTATTCCATATTTACGCAAATTTTTCGGTAGACAAATCGAAATAGTGCAAGTGTAATAGCTATGTTGTTTGGGAATGGCAAGGCAAGACTCTAGTATCCAATACTAAAACTCTGCAATAAGAGAGTGAAATTGAGAACTAAGTGTGCTCTAGCTTTGCGAAGAACCATAAAGCTTTTTGTGTGAGTGCAAGACAAGTTTTTGCATCAAAAGCTAACTTGCCAATGGTGCAAAACCGTAGAGATGATGGTATATAGTGCCCCATGGAAATAAACACTGGTATGTAGATACTAGTGTATGTGTCCTATGTCACATTACATGTTGTTATCCAATGCGTTATTGTGACTGAAAACATTGTACTTGTAAGTATGCTTGAGTGAGGAAGTGATCTTTCCCTAATTATCAAGGTCCATCTACCCACAATATATTTTCAGCAAATGCAAAAACCTTTGTGCATGGATGTTTGAGAACCAACACGTGGATTACAAATGATTGCTTCTTCCACAAAGACCTCAAGGATGAATATCCCGACATCGTTCAGCTGTATGACTGTTGCGCTTGCAATGGTTGCATGTGATTGGAGTGTGTATTGTGAGTCTTTGCCAAGAATGCCATCGCGGCTTGTGCGGTTAAGATATGTGGTATTACTTGCATTGTTGATGTGTGTTGTTGTCGAGCTGTAAGTTGTGGTTGGCATTGCTGTTGTGTAGGTTGTTGCTTGAAGCTGCGCATGCCTAAGGATGCTTTTGTGTTGATTGTTGACTAAAAGCATGCACTTGTTGAATACAAATTGTATGGAGTGTTTTCGGGATGCTTGTGTGACGTCTTCACCTTTATCGAGAAAGATGTTGGGTTGCGGTGCTTGGTGTGCTAGTGGTAACACATGGAATATGTGATGCAAGGTGTGATGTGGAACCATTGTGGGGAGAAGTGTATGGAGCCTTCTTTGCTTTCGGTCTGCAATGATGTAACTAAGATTAATATTGTGTGGTCTCATATCCATCTTGATGGGAATCTCATCGTGATTCGCTTCCCTATAGAATTGTTCCTCTCACTTATCATCTCTCAAGAGTATCCTTCCGTGCACTAAAGAACTCCCAACCGTCATGGAATTTGAAGAGACAATGCCCTTTGCCATTACTATTCTCGAACAAATAACTCGGGTGAAACTGCTAAGTGATGTAGACAGACATTTGTGAAACAACCACTTTGCAGAGATCTTGGTGGTTAAGTAAAATCACTCTAGTGGTTGCACAACATTTCTCTTCTTGAAGCGACAATTTCTCCACCATACAAGAAATATTTCAATTAAAGTCTTTTTGTTGATTAAAACTGGGTTTGCACTGGTTGGATTGATTTTCTTGATCCCTATGTACCATACCTCCCTTCTGGAAGGCTTTTGGTCCCACAATAGGTTAGTGGGGGAGACGTGTGAACAATTGTTCCACTTTCTCCTTACAGTACCATCTTGCTTGCCTTAGTATTTTTAACTTGATGCCGACTTGCCAAGATTCATGTGGTCCCTCTCCTGTCGCTTTTACTTTAAGCTCCAACACCACATCCTCCAACTCCCTTGTGCATCTATTGGGCAACATAATTTGTCACAAGGGAAAATTAAGGGCTTTCACCAACGCTTTGGGACTAGGTCCCTCTGTTTAGGAATGGGGCAGCTCCATTTATTGAAAATAGGGAAATATGTACACTCTCTAACCATCGTGGGTGGCCTTTCGATCGGGGATCACATAGGAATACTCCACTAAACCCGTGTGCAAAAAGAGGTGGAGGAAAGGTGTGTGTATGGAGAGAGGGGAGAAAGTGAGAAGGGGTTTTACTCAATAAATAACAAGCTGAGTTTATTGACATAAAACTAGAATACTTCCAAGTTAACAATGAGAAGACACCAATATGCAAAACAAGACAAAAAACACAATCAACACAAAGTTTAATTGCATTATATTCATCAAAAGATTCATTCTTTCCCTGGTTGTGCGGATTACAAAGCTTTATTGGAGTAAAGTTGAGATGGAGAGGAAAACATAAGACAAGGAGATAGAAGAATTGTAGTTTCTTGCTTGTAGTAAGACAATGGGAGCTATCAACCAAGAAAATCTAACCCCTAGGAATGGAGAGAGCATTACAATATATAGCCAAATACAATGGCTCTTCACATTCCCATGTGACTTTTCAACTTAAAGTGCAATCCCCAACGAAGAAATAGAAACTTTAAGTGACTTAAGTCACTTTTTACAATTTTTCTCAATGAAGAAATAGAATTCTAGAAAGAAAAAGAGAGAAGAGGAGAGAGAGGAGAAGCTCCAAGCTCGAATGAAGAAGGATGAAGAAGTTCGATCATGAAGAAGATCCACTCTTGTGATGAACCGGTGAAATGCTCCAATGCAATGATGAACTCCTGATCCTTGACCTCTTCTGCACTATGAGAAGCCTCCTTTTGAATGATTAACCATTGTAGCCATCTATCAGTGCTCTAAGAATAGAGATAAGAGACACTTGATCAATAGACTATTGAAAACAACTTCCAATCTCTGAAACAGTGCTATGCCTTCTTGACCAATCATGTACATGATGAGAACTTGAAACAATTGCCCACACAATGCAACCATGATGATTCTTGATTCTATCACCTTGAGAACATTGATGACCAATGAGATGCAAGACCAGATCCTTCCGACACAGAGGTGGAGGAAGGAGAAGGAGATTGAATGCAATGTCATTCACCTTATGATCAAACACCCCATATGAGATGAAGTGAAATGACCTTGAGACTAAAATGTACTCTAAGACAAGAATTGAGAACTAGAGGGCTTCCTTTCTGCCTGAGTCACAAATCAACTGTCAACCCTTTGTAAGCATGAATTTGTCTTTATCACTCCTATGAGGCAAGCTCTTGAGAGATGATCACCACATAGTGATAGGTGGAGATTTGCAGATACTTCCAAATTTGGCATGTTCACTTTAAGACACCTTATGCTTACCACATCCGAAAATGCGGGGATTTGCTTGAAAATTGAGAGATTGACTTTTGTGAAGACTGGAACCACTGAGTCATGAAGAGGAGGAACATATGTAACCATTTTTGATCTCATTCCAAACATTTACTATTTTTAGTAAGTCATACATGGGTGTCTTTTTTAGCAATTTTGCCAATTTGTCATTTTTTGAGTGTTTTGCACTTGGAGGAATGAACCAAGGAACTAGAAACCAATTGTTTCTCAGACTTACTATTTTTAGTAGGCTACTTGGTAGAGACTTACTAAAAATAGAAAGTGGTCTTCCGAGTGTCGGATTGAAACAAAATTGGTCTCAAAAGTTTCCATTTTGCATCGGGATGCTTTGCTCCAATTTTTAGGCAATTTGGCTTATTGAGTTTCCGTAGATCTGAGAAAATGTTATTTATGGCTGGAAACTTCATGTGGCTGTAAAAAATGGCTGAGTGCATCAATGGAGGAAATACTCTTCTCAAAGGTGTTTTCATGAGGAAGCTACAATCAAAATCTTGTGGCAATCGGAGTTGGGGTTTGCAAGTTATGAGCAAAACAAGATTTTGATAGCTAGGGCACAAAAGTGAGTTTTTGGAGTTTGGAGATGATGGACCTGCTTCAAATCCTCTTTAATTGCTGCCAAGGAGTTACTTTATGCTTTTTCTTTGTGTTTTCATGAAGTGTGAGCAAGAATGAGTGTTTTATATGGTGGAGATGAAGAAGGGGAGTGCACATGGGAAGGTGGGAGAGTGGAGAAGTGCAAGGTGGGAGGATAGAAGCCTCTTTGCTTGGGTGCACTTTTTGGGTGCAACTGCACCTCAAAAATGCGCCTTGGGTGCAAGGAGGGAAGAAAAGTCTGCCACGGGATGGGGATGAGGAGAAAAAATGGTATGGACATGCACATATGGAGGCTTTCTTCAATGTTTTTAACTTGACTTGACATGCACACATCAAAAATGTTCTTTGGGGAGAAAATGAGGCCCACTTTCGAGTTACACTTATCACTTAAGTCATCACATGCACTTTTTGTCTTCTTATGTTTTTAACTTGAAAATTCCAACCAATAGGAAAGAGGCACACTTGATGGGGTGCAATTGCACCTCAAAAGTGCGCCAAGGGTGCAAAGGACACCAAAAGTGCGCCCAAATGCTCAAGTGAGGTTTCGGAGCATGGTTAGCACCTCTAGCTTGCTTCCCGGAATGTTTCCTTTGCCTTGGAGTCAAAACTTGATGAATTTTGGCCATATAATATATGAATTTGCATGGAAACATGCCAATGAATCCAATGAGCCTATTTAGGAGGCTTGAAAATGAGTTCTTCAACAAATTTTACCTGTACCTTCAATTTCGCCTATAGCGGTTCGTTAATGAGCCGAGTGACAAGAAGAGTTTTCAATGAAAACGAGCCAAACAAACTTGTGGGTCATGAAGAGAATTAAAAATACCCTCACTTGAGCTTTTGTTAGGCTCCCAACTCTTCACGGGGTGTTCGAAACCTTTTGAGCAAGTTCCACCTTGTAGGACTCTTGTGTTGCACTGACGGACAAGTTTTCAGCATTTTCGTGCTCCCAAAATTCTTCCTTGATTATTTCACCATGAAGTAGGCTCTGTCAGCTTTCCAATGCCTGGGATATGAGCTCTTAACACTTCACGAGGCTCCTGAAACCTTTCGAACAAGGTGACTAGCTTCTTTGAAACATGCATTTCCCAATGCCTTGCCCAAAAGACCCGGTTTTGCTTAACTTGTTCCTAACCTCAATTTTCTCCACATAATCTTCCTAAACTGCCTCGAGACAACTTCATTGCTCTCCCATAGATTGTACCGATCGGGTAAGATCATTTATATTTGAAATATTTCCTATGTTGTCTATAGTTTCATGTGTGCGGGATCAAAGTTATTCAAAGAGAAAAATTCAAGTATGAAAGTTAAAAGAGGAGACAAGTTTCATAAAAGCAGGTATTACAAATTAATTCATTCAGCGGGTGAAATTGATTGTCCCCTTTGTAAAATTCAATGTTACTTGTAGTCACATGTGAAATCATGCCCTAGTAAAAATTCACATATTATTTTTAACCTTTTTGTGGTTTCTAATAGGGTTCGATTTAAAAAATATAGTTTATAGTTAATCTCTAACTATATCCTATATAGTTTAAAAACTATATTAGTTTTAAATAAAACATATAAATAAAAAAATTAGCTTATATAAACATCATATTAAAATCTATATAATTTGAAAACTATATATTATAGAACCTAATATTATAATATATATTAGAGCCTAAATTTTATATAGTTTAAATACTTTAAACTATACACTATTAGGTTCAAATGCCATATATAATTAATGTTATTTTTTATGCGGGCTCCTTTTTTACCCACTGGCTGGGGCGGCCCCCATTCAACCCCTTCACATCCTTAATGCCCCCACATGGCCACTTTGGTCTTCTAACTGCCAACTTTCCTATGGGCGCTTTAATATATGAAAGATCTGAGCAGTTCTAGAGAAAGATGTGGAAAACATGAGGCTAGAAATGACCTTATGTCCTTTTTTGGAGGGTAGATGATCGATGTATGTAAATTCTCTCTAACTTGAAAAGTGTTGGGTGTATATGGTGTTGCCTTTGCAGGTGCTCTTGCAGGCAGGCCATGTTATTTAATATAATCTATTTTTTTTGCCTTTGGGGAGGGATGACCTCCTCCTAGCCTCTGAGAGGCCTTATTAATGGCTGGGCCTGTGTTGTCTTGTTGTGTTTGTGTTCTCTTTTGATGGGTGCTTCGTGTTTTGAGATGGATATTTGGATTATTCTTTTTCTCGCAAAGCCGTTAACAAGCATACCACAAACAATCAAACTGATCCACCCTTTTTAGCCCTGAATTTGCGATACACCAGGTACATAGTCTACCGCAATTACTACATCTCATTTCAAATTTCAATTTAATAGTTATAAAAGGATAAATTGTTTTAAACAAAACCAGAAACTTCTTTTACATTGTTTGGTGTTTTAAGATAACCGGGAACCTCACTTTCACGGATTATTTCCATATAAATTTTGCTGTGATTCTTCTCTTCGTTTTAATTTATGTATAAATGACACGAATCTGGCAATTATGCGCACTTAATATTATGTTCTAACAAGAGGCAATGGTTTACATAGGCTGATGGCTGAAGATGAGGCTCTCAAAGATCATCACGGTGAAAAAGAATGTTTTTGCCCCAAATGTTTCAAAGACTTGCCCCAAGTCCTTTTCGTGAGTACAACAAATGAATGGTATGCTGATATTCTTACTTCTTGACCTACGGTGAGTGCTCTCCTCACCTTAAACATAAACAACGAAGAACATAAACATAACCGGGAACCTCACTTTCACGGATTATTTCCATATAAATTTTGCTGTGATTCTTCTCTTCGTTTTAATTTATGTATAAATGACACGAATCTGGCAATTATGAGCACTTAATATTATGTTCTAACAAGAGGCAATGGTTTACATACGCTGATGGCTGAAGATGAGGCTCTCAAAGATCATCACGGTGAAAAAGAATGTTTTTGCCCCAAATGTTTCAAAGACTTGCCCCAAGTCCTTTTCGTGAGTACAACAAATGAATGGTATGCTGATATTGCTTACTTCTTGACCTACGGTGAGTGCTCTCCTCACCTTAAACATAAACAACGAAGAACTCTCAAGTTGAAGGTGGTCAAGTATGTCATCTGGAATCATGCACTCTATAAGAGGGGACTTGATGGTTGCTTTCTCAAGTGCGTGGACAAAGAATAACAAGAGCAGTTGTTGAAAGCCTACCATGACCAAGCATGCAGAGGACACTTTTCAGCGATGGTCACAGCTCATAAGATCCTCCGTGGTTGGTATTACTAGCCAACGTTGTTTGTAGATGCTCAAGAGTGGGTGTCTAAGTGTGAGGCATGTCAGCAGTTTGTTGGAAGACCACAACTCACTGCTCTTCCTCTCAAGCCAGTGACAATCGAAGAACCATTCCAACAAAGTGGGTCTAGACTTCATTGGAGTTTTGAATCCACATTCGAGTGCGGGTCACTCCTACGTACTCACGGCAATGGATTATTTCACAAAGTGGGTAGAGGCCATTCCAATAAAGCAAGCAAATAACGAAATAGTTAGCAACTTTATCAAGGAGAACATTATCGTTCGTTTCGGTATACCTCAGAAGATTGTGGTGGATAACGCCACATACTTCTCTTCAAGGGAGCTAACTGAGTTTTGCTATGGATATGGAATCTCATTGCACGCACGCATCCGACTATTACCCACAAGGAAATGGTCAAGCGGAATCCAATAACAAAAACATTGTGACCATAGTCCATAAACTAGTGGATGAAAATCGAGAGACTAGGACAAAAAGCTTATATGATGCATTGTGGGTAGATAAAATAACACCAAAGAAGGCCATTGGTATGTCTCCATTCCAATTGCTATATGGTATAGAGGTGGAGATTCCAGTTATAGTGGAGATGTCACCACTTAAGTTGCTTCAAACAATAGATGATGGGCAATATCGTGATGTTATTGATAAAAGGATTCTATTTCTTGAGAAACTCGAAGAAGATAGATGCAAAGTGGTGGATAGAATCAAAGTTCATTAGTTGAAAGTAAAGAGGTTGCTTGAAAAGAAGGAAAGGCTCGTGAGCTCAAAGTCGAGATCGTTGTCCTACTCTGGGACAAACGAAGGAGCCAAGGGTAGTCACAAGAAGTTCGACTCATCAGGCTCGAGCCATTCTAGATTCGAGAATCACGTGGAGAAAGTTCTTTCTATCTGTCATATCTGGATGGAACACCATTGGAGTTGCCCTACAGCGGGCAATATCTAAAATTATACAAGCAATGAAAGCGGGTTGTCCCCTGCATTATGCCATAGGTGATTTTAGGTGTGTGTTTCCCCTTCTTTTGTGTGCATTCTTTCCTTTTTATGTGTTGTGTGTTTCCTTTTTGTGTGTGTGTACTCCTAGCTATCTGTTGCAAATGAATCTGTGAAGCCCAATGGATAAGGCACTGGTCAACGTATTGTAAATTTTAGATTCTGGATTTCCATGTGCATGTCCATCACATGTCAATCCCAAGCTAGAGCCATCTATTTTAAGCATGATAGGGAAAATTCAATATAAAAAAGGACAACCATACCATAGTGTTGAAAAATTTCAATGTTATACCTTTCCAAGACACCCCCAGGTCAGCCTTTTCCTATATCAGTCCTATCTTGTCATTCAAATGGTCTATATGTGTTTTTCATCCATTCCCTAGGTGATTTAGGAAGAAAATTTCATTCAAAGAACTTTTGGGTAGCGTATCTAAAAGTGGAGTTTCAAGCAATCTTAGGAAGGGCTATCATCAACTTTCCTAAGGCAAGTGCACAACCCCTGGAGTAGATCAAAGGCTCAAATTCATCAAGGAGGAGCATTCAAGAGCCAGGAACATCAAGGAACATATTTTGGAAGATTCTGGGAAGTTTCGAGGTTTAGAGCCGATTCATCAAGCGGGTTTTGAGGTCGAAGGAGCTTACACCGCAGAAGAGTACCTGAGCTTTAGGAGGTGATTTCGGAGCTCTAGAATGAGTTGTGAGCCCAAAAATATCATCAAATCATTTTCAACCCTCTACATGGTGGAAAAAATAGATCAATCTCAAACCCCATACTTTTTCTAGGCAACTCATTCTTTCCATGCACCACGGGCGATCCCAAGAAAAAAGGAGGTTTTTGAAGGTGTTTTGAAGAATTATAAATCATGGGACCCTCCCATCATTCTCAAAATGCCTTTTCCATGTGAAATCATATAAATAAGCGTGTGAAAATTCATCAGGAGCTCAAGTTATGGTCTTTCTAAGTCACCCTCCAAGGTATGTTATTCGATACTTAGTCAAATTTGTTGAGGGACACGTGGCAAAACTTGAGGATGAGGCACACTTTTGTGTCCTCATTTTCCCTCACCAAGGGGACAAGAGGGACAAAAAAGTGCACCCTCCCCTTTAAGCACTTTGGTCACTCATATGACCCCGACGGCTCACTTTAAGCTCCTTTGACCAAGTTGACTTCCTCCACCAACTCTTGCATGCTCGCCACTTGTCCTTGAAAAGGATAAGGTACACTTTTTTGCACCTATTTTCCCAAACCAAAGGGACAATGGGGACAAAAAAAAAGTTCTCCCCACCCCTTGGTTTCCTTCAGGTTCCTCATACGACCCTCATCCAACCCCAAGTGCTTATTTTTTGCTCCCCCCTTCATTTCTCTCATCGAATGAATAGCGCCACTTGTCACAAAAAGGATAAGGCACATTTTTTGCACCTATTTTCCCAAACCAAAGGGAAAATGGGGGAAAAAATGCACCCCACCCCCTCTCTTCATGCTCAAAGCTATATAATGCGGGAGTTAGCCATTTTCATGCTCATACCCCCACATTTCTCCTCCCACTGTCGAAACTCTGCTGAAATTTTCATCGAATCCTACCTCCACCATTTTCATCCTCCATTCATTGTTTCATTCATTTTGCCCATGATCTCAAGAAGAAAAAAAAACATGAAAAAATCCAAATTTTTGAAGACCGAAAACCATATTTTTTTTCGCCCAAAAGACTTCAAACCCAAGGAGATTTTCTCGTATCTCATAAATCGGTGCACGAAATCCTTGGGGTTTTTTGCAATCTTCTAGTTTCTAGGTTCCTTGAGATCCAAGAATTTTTTCACATGCACACCCCATTTTTTGTAGCGAAGAAACCCTAGTTTCCCCATGACAAAACTTTGAAAATTAAAATCTCCATTTCCGACACACTGTAGACTTGAAATTTTAGAGGTGCACTAAAGAGGAAAACCCATATCAGAAAAATTGATTTCATCAAAAAATCAAGGTCCAGAACCCACTTTCTAAAAATAGTAAGCCTCCTACACAGGCACTTGCTATTTTTAGTAAGTCTTCACACAAGAAGTTTTGGAAGAAGCTGATCATAGGTGATCCAAAGGCAAATTTAGTGATCGGAGCCGAGAAGGGTGGAAAATTGTCACTTTACTAAAAATAGTAACCCCCTTTCCAGGTGTAAAAAGTGTTCCAAGAACCATGAAGTTCAAGTTCACAGGGTGAAACTAGTCAATGCCCTCTCTTCAGAGTATGCAAAGTGGGTGACAGTGATGTCACTTACATGGATCTCGACAACCTCAAATTACGCATGCTCACTGACCCGAGGGGAAAAATTGAAGACAAAGTGTTCATGAGCGGATTGTATGCAATGGGTGGGCATCCAATTTCTATGACAGAGCATTGAGTTGGTCTTGGCTTGCTCGCACCATTATGAACTTGAGACGAGAACATTCGGGTAGATGATGGCACAACCATGGTAGTGATCGCTCTAAGGCCATTTCCCTTTCTATGCAAATCCCCACCTGGAGCAACATGGCTATCATCTCAAAGAAAGGGCGGTGAATGAGTGGAATAACACAATTCATATCTGCAAGGTCCTTACACTGGGCTCATGGTTGAAGTCAAGAAGAAAACCTTCTCGAGTGCCTAAATCTCTCTCGAGATGTGAGTTCCATGAGGGATTTTCTGATGCGATCACCCTCCTCAGTCGGGTGATGGGAGAAGCGAACACGAGAGATTTCCAGGAGTGGATGGCACTATTCATATTGACAATCATCGAAGGGAAGCAAAAGATTGATGGGGCCAAATCATAAGTGATAATTTGCATCGACAGTTGCTCCATGTCCCAACTTCTAAGAAGTTTTCTATGACTTCTTATTTGGTCTATCTTCTCGTGAGCTCACGACCATTCAAGGGGTTAGCTCTTGCTCAGAACATATCTTCGAGAGCTCCTGCATTTGAGAAGTTCCCTCAGTTGGTGTTGAAGGAAAGCCATCAACACTTCACCCGGTGAATGATGCCTTCACAATGTTCATCATCAAAACTCTAGAGGGAGACCTGCATTCAAGGATGTCGCCACAAGCAACATCTTTAATCAAGAGATATGGCTCGTTCTTCATTCAATTCTCCACTTTTTCCTATCTCTGAGTTTCAGGTGCGATCACACTCCACTAAGACTACCTAGGTACCTTAGTGACCAGATAGCTTTGTTTGAGCTATGCAGGCAACTTGTGCATGTGCATAGTAGGGTCAAAATCGAAAGAAGAAGACATCTCTTTCCCCATCTCACTAGGAGTCTTCACCTATAAAATATTCATGATGCATCACACTTGGAGGTGGCCTTCTCACATATGAGTTTGCATACATACACTTTGAGGGCTGATTTCAACATCCGAGTTGATCCAATACATTCCATCTCCCAGAGTTGCATCATGTCCCGTAGATAGAAGACTATTGGGCCAATTGTGTGATGATTTCAATGTCAGAGAAAGAGATTATATGAGAATGACAATTGGAGAAATGAAGAAGTACAGGTTCCAGTGGTATGAAGAAGGTGTCCAAGATGATGGTACGGAGCTATACGACCCAGTAGTAAAGCAAGTGGTGAAGGCTTCTCCTTTGCCACAAGTGAATTGGAGTGTCCGTGAGTCTAGTGACATTGTTGAGTGGACAAAGAAGGTGATCAAAAGAACGAGAGAATGGTTTCAAAGAAGAAAAGGTTTCCACCACCCTCAAATCGTGAAGTTTCCCACACCCCAAGACAAGTCTCACATCATTCATCATCAAAGGTCGTGGAGGTAACTTCAAGTTCAGGCCACTCCGGAGCAAGTTCAAGCACAAGGTCTGCAGAGTTAGGAGCTCCCCACCATGAGAGATCACCCAAAAAGGTTAGAACAATTGAAGATCTTGTAGTGGAGGCGCAAGTTGAGAAAGATGAACCAGTCCATATTCCAGCTCCTGAGGAGCCTCAAGAGGTTCTACCTCTGCTATCACTCTCCCGCCTCCCTACGCAAGAGGAGGTACCTCTTCCACCCAGCAGAAATGATCAATATGCCATTCAGGTTGCAGCCAGCTAGAAACAAATGAAATGTTTCCTTGGATGAAGGAAATGCTTATTTCAAGAAAATTGTATCCATCCAACAAGTCATAGTTCCCGATCTCGATGCATATCGCGTCATTGGACAAGGGAAAGAAAAAGAAGTTTTCTCAAGTACCTCCATGGTTCTTCATCAGGTGGTCTTTACATGGGTAAACAATATGTAGAAGTGGTCCGATCAAAAGTGATCAAACCGGTGGAATAAATGACACCAATTGATTATGAAATGAGTACCATTCCTTTGGGCCCACCACTCATGAGGAGATGAGCACATGTTTCAAGATTTTCCACTCACCTCATTGCGAGGAATCAAGAATACAAAAAGAAGATTGATCATTTGGAAGATCAAGTACAAACACTCTCCTCATACATGCAACATCTCGTGGACCCAAATGCTTCATCAATCCCAATTGAAGAAGTAGCTCCAATAAACAACATTGATCCGGAGTCCATCAAGAAGAAAGAGTTCACAATATATGGACGAGCAAACATCAAGTGGATGAGTACGATCATGGAAAAAGGAAAAGCATTGCTCCCAGAGATAATATCACTATTCAAATATATGTGTGCAAATCAAAGCTACGAGATAAGGCTCGATGATCGGGGAGGAATTGGAAAAATAAAAGGAGCATTGGACCCGATTCATCCATTGGTGGTGGAGATGGGGAATACTCACTCTTGAGTATTGATAAGCAAGAAGATTTTCAGAGCCCCATTTGAAGACTTGTTCATGTATGGGGCAAAGACTCTCTTGTAGCCAGTACAAATGATAAATCGGGCTATTAGCGAAATTGGACTCAAATGAGGAACAAGGCCTACAAGATGCAAGACCGTGTCAACAACAAAAGAATTCGAAACTTGGAGTGCCCATGATTGAAGAAAAAACACTATGAGATGAGTTGTTGGACCATTTGAGGAGCATGTCAAGAAAGCAACTGGAGACCCATTGTCCTTCAATGAAGATACCTTGGAGTCTCTATCTAGGGATTCGAGCCACCATTGCATTCATTGTGGAAAAACATCAGTCATGGTTCGAGAAATGCAAGGATATCAATGATGCTTTCGATGGTTGGATGGAGTCTCTAAGTTGCGTATGTATCCCTCATGCGGATAAAGTTGCATCTGCAGGGTAGCTCGATTTAGTAAGGAGTTAAAGGGAGTTGAAATTTCCCCAATGGAGCTTGGCAGAGATCGGTCGTGAGTAGTGATCGATGGCGGGGGTCGGCTAGGTAGCTTCTTTATCGTCATAGTTCTCTCTCTTCTCTTCCTTCCCCTTTCTCTTTCTCTCTCCTCCATGTTCTAATTCTTCGTTGGGGTTGACACTTTTTCATAATGCCTTTATTTTAATTAAAAAGTGACTTTATGATTATAATGTAATAAGTTACCCTTATTTTATAAAAGGGGACTTAATCTTTTCCTAAGAATGTAAAAAGTCATAAGTTGTGCAAAGGCATATGAAAGGTCATGTGGGGGGTAGACAAAGAGTCTCTTCTCTTTCTATAAATTGTAAAGGAATCCCTTTTCCAAAGGGTTGTCAATTTTGTGTGTTCATGAGAGAGTATTCCTTGTGAAGAAGCAAAAATTAATATAGTATTTCTTCCCATACTTCCCATTTCTATGTTCTTCCCACTCTTGTTATGTACAATTTTGCTCAAGCATCAAGGAGATGTGAAGAAAGGAGTTTGTTGCCTAAGATAATGTTATTAATGTCCAACACATGACCACAAAAGTAGGTCAATGGGACTGCAGAGTACAAAGCAAACAAACCCAGCAAGAGGACCCAAACGGGTCACCCGAAATACAATGAGAGAAGGAGAGGAGGAGAAGGAAACAACAGAGGCCGAGAGACCAGAAACGAAGAAGAGAGAGATGACAGTGTGGGGAGGGAGCGGAAGGAGCAACATCCCCAACAACATCACCTAACACTCAAGGCCGGATGGGAGTAACTCGCAGTGCGCCGACGACAAGAAGCAGAGACTGTGGAATGCCTGGGAGCCGACGTCCGGGAGGAAGGCGGTGCCTCAAAGTAGGCCCGGTGGATCGCTGTCTATGTGGAGGTGCCCTGGGACATGCCTGAGATAGGGAGCCTCGGGTGGAAGGAACGAGTCACGAGACCTGACGACCTGACCGGGGTCCAAACACGTGACCAAATGCCGCTTAGCACCCCTCACCGGGAGAGCAACGGAAGAAGGAAGTGATCAGTCTAGTAGCCATCCGTCGGGGGAGGATGGAGGAGCCTGTCTCGAGCCTGATGGCCTCCTGAAGGTAGAGAGCAAGACATCTCTGATCATAGTATCTGAAGAAAGTCGTGAAGGAAGGAAGCTCACGAAACAGGCAATGGAATCGCCCACGAATCTCATAGTAAACAGGACATCTGAAAATGAAGTGTTCTTCGGTTTCAACCTCCTGGAGAGAGCAAAGCAGGCAAGTCCGCTCCGAGCGGTCTAAGTGGTGGTCAGTCTCAATACGGAGTCGATGTGAGCCCACTCGAAACTGACCCAGAGAGATACGAAGGACCTGCAACCAATGCCGGGAAATGTACATGGGTCTGAAAATGACCCCATCACGGATCTCGAGAAAGTGTGCCGCATAGAATGACATCTTCGACGCAACCCCCGGGGTTGGTCCATGTGTGCTGGATGAACTGTCTGTAGATATCATCTCTGATTATCCTATGAAGATCATGTTGGTTGGGTAGCAGGTGGGCAGGGGCATCCAGAGAATAGCTGAAGGGTGGGAGACGGTCCATCTGGATGCCAATGGACTCGAAGAGGCGTGAAACGCAGGCATACCAACAGCGAGAACGTCTACTGTGATCCGAGGAAGCAATAGCTTCAGAGGAGCAGTAGGCAAGATAAGTGTACCTGTCCTTGTCAACAAAAGAACTAGAATACCCCCGAATACGGTGCAACAACAACAAGGCTGAAGATGGTCTCCAACCGAAAAGGGCGAGCCCCAAACTCAACGAGGATAATGTTGTGAGGAACAAATTCTTTGCACCTGATAATGCGTCTGAGCATGAGGATCTGAACGCGCTCGATAGTGGCCCAATCTGAGTCCAAAAGAGAGGGACCCCAAACTTCCGAACCATACAGAACCGTGGGCCTAACCAGGAATCGAGAGGGACATCTTGGAAGGAATGTCCTGAAAGTGGTGGCAGAAACACTGTCTCTCAAGAATCGCCAAAGAACCATAGCCCTTATTAACCCGGGGTTGGAGAGCAGGACGAAGGCTAAAACGAGGCCCAGAGAAAAGAATCCCCAGGTAGGTATAAGAGCAAGTGATCTCAATCTCCACACCCTTAAAGAAGAAGTGGAGGTCTGAAGTCTTCAGACAATTGAAAACCATAACTTTGGTTTTCCCAAGATTCACAGTCAGTTGTCGATGATCACAAAAAAGGGCTAAGGCATCTAGTTGCCTCTGGAGACCCTCAACAGAAGAAGCAAGGAGAACTACGTCATCTGCAAAGAGGAGGATGTAAATCAGAACTTGGTGCAGAAGGCACCCATCACCTTCCTGTATGTGATCCCTGAGAAAGTCCTCAAGCTCATCGATATAGATCCCAAATAAGGTAGGAGAGAGGGGGCAGCCCTGTTTGACACCAATGGTACTCCTGATGAAGTCGGACATGCCAGCAGAAGTGCGAAGGCGGCCAAGGACCTCCTCATAAAGGCGCGTGATGGCCGTAAGAAGAGTCTCGAAATGCCTATATCTCTGAGCCTGTGGAAAAGGGCTTCCCGTGGAACAAAATCAAAGGCTTTCCGAAAATCCACGAAACAACAAAAACCCTTGAAGAGCGGTGGCGAGCCTCTTCGATGATAGCCCGAAGAGTGAGGATGTGGTCGGTAGTCTGGTAAGTCGGTCGGAAGCCCGCCTGCCCCTTAGCTCTACAATGGTACTGATCGAGGAACTCAGAAAGCTGCAAGTGAAGAACAATAGCATAGAGCTTGGAGAATGTGTGACCCACCATGATAGTCCTGTAATTGTTGGGGTCGGAAGTGGGCCCCGACTTGTGAATGGGGTGGATGATGTGGTGGGACCAAGAGACTGGAAAACCTGTACAAACCACCTGATTGAAGAGGTCCACAAGATAACTGAGGAGCGTCTGCCGACCATACTTGAAGAATTCCGCATGGAACCCTTCCTCATCCCCTGCTTTACTGCAACTCATAGCAAGAATGGCATTCCTCACATTGGTGTGGGTGAAAATATGGCAAAGGGAGGGAGGGGAATGAACCTGGATGTGGGCTGGCCCGGAAGTCATAAAGAGTGGAGGTGTGGGTGAACATGGAATTGGGATCAAGGTCCAGGGGTAAAGGCGAATGACGGGGAAGAATGGTGCGCCAAAAATGTTTAGGAGAGTGGATAAGTGACAGACGAAGCTCACGACGCCTATGAGAGATAAATGTGCGTTTCTTATGTCGAAGGAGGCGGCGATAGGCTGACTTTAGAGGGGAAGGAGGGAAGGGCATGCAGAAAGCAAAGCGGAGTTTCCGATGGAAGGCTTTGCATTCCTCGTCGTACCATTTGTTCATAGGGCATGTACCATGGCGTAGGGTGGAGTGGGTGACGTGGGGGAAGGAACTCGTGGCCGCCTCAAGAATAGCGCAGGAGAGGGTATTAAACATCTGATCCGAGGTGAGTGAGGTGAAGTGGGGAATGGGGGAGAAGCAGACGAAGGCAGAGGAAAAGGTGTCGGGATCCCCTGTGTCAAATTTCCAAATAGTACGTGATATGCAAGGGGGAGGGGGGGGGTGGGGTCTTGGGGAGGATAGCCTGGAGGGAAAAGGAGAGGGTCGCATGGTCAACAAGAGGGATGGGGGAGACACAAAAGTGGTGTATGTAAGGAATCAAGTCGGGGGTAGTCATGACGTAATCAACCACACTGGCCCCACCACAAAATGGTCTGCAGGTGAAGAACCGGGATTCAGGAAAGCGAGGAATGCCATTCAGGATCAGTAGGTCATGAGATTCCCCTAATTGGAGAAAGTGTCGGCCATAGGAAGTCAGGGGCCCTGTCGTGTCCTCAGAATCACGCTTAGAAACCAACCAACTCTGGATCCACCTCAGAGGTGCAAAGTACATCGTCGGTCCTGTCATGCCTCGGAATCTGCATGTTTTTGGTACGGGCATTGAAGTCCCCTAAGATGATGATCTCCCCAGAGCCCGAGAACTGAGATATACCAACGCATAAAGGTCAAAGAAGGGGTCTCCATCTGGGCCGTTGTGGATGGCAAATGAAGAGGAAGCTGGAGGGAAGTAGCAGACCGCAATAAAGATGTCTCTCAGGAGGGGAGAATTACGTCTGATCCGTACCCAAAGAAAGCGGGCAGACTCATCCTCAGCGACAATAGAAATCCTGCTCCGAAGAGTGTCTCTGACTAAACAAGCAACCCCGCCGATCCTCTGACGCCGCCAGAACTCCGAGTCTCCTGTCTGCAAACAGAAAGCCAGTAGTAACCACTGATGTTCGGGAGAGGGCGAACCGGGCTCGCATGTGTCTCCGTAACAAAGAGAAGGTCCGAGAGACCTAAAGCATCATGCAGGAGGCCAGGAGAAGACCAAAAGGACCCATTTCCATTCCAACATGCGATGGAGAGGCCCTGCTTCCGAGCCTTCTCCCGCCGGAACCGTCATCTGGAACTAGAGTTGGATCCGGAGCCCAACCAGGGGGGAAGGAATCCCGAACCACTGGCCTGAGGTTACGAATCACCGCCCATTTCCCTGCTTTTCTGGCTGCCATGACAATTTCCCGAGATTTCTTGAGTTCGGCAACTTGTTCTCTAGTAAGATCTTCGTCAAGAAAGACCTTATTGGGTAGAGAGAAAAGTTTCCGCTTGGCTCTGAGAGCCTTAAGGCGGTCATCAACTGACTTGAAACGGATAAAGAGAGTAGATGCCAGACCAATCCAAGCTCTATCTAACTGAACCTCGGGCAGCTCCAAGTTATCTGTGAGGAACTTCGAAGCAATGGCTAGGGGGTCGGAAGAGGGAAGAGTGGGCAATCCTCTGACCTTAAGGTTCAGCTCCCTGGAACGTCGGATTCTCTCTTCCACAAGTTTGGCTTGAACCACTGCTTCAACTGCTGTTAAAGGAGGATTTGTATCTTTACCCCTGACCACTTGGGCCCAGGAATTGGTTTGTTTTTGAAGATTTTCTTGCTGAGTTCTAAATTCCTCTTGCTTCTGTTTTAAATCTGAGAGCTCAACCTGTAATTGATCATTATTAGCAGTGGTTGTGTCTTTGAGCTGTCCTCAAGGAGATATTATCAGCTTCAACCTTTTCCACCCGAGAGGTTAAATCAAAATCTCAGTCCGGAGGGATTTGTTGGATGATTCCAGAGTCTCAAGCCTGCTGAGAAGTTCTGCAATGATGTTAGGAAGGTTGTCATCCTGCTTACCCTGTTCGTTTGACCCAAGACTGGAAAACACCTGTGCAACGGAGGTGGAGGGAGACATCAGAGCTGGGTAGACTGCCTGGAGAGGAGAAACTATTAGAGGGATGTCTGTAGAACCTCCGATACCTCCAAATTGATTACTGTGCATAGGATTAGCAATCGTAAAAGCCAAAAAATATTGCAGAAGCCAGACGTAGGTTACAGTTGGAGCAGGTTACAGGCACAACCATGGAGGAAGGTTGCAGAAGAAAGGCCACGTGTAGAACCAGGAGCCACGACTATAAGGAAAGGAGCCACGATTGCAAAAGAGAGGCCACGGGCAAAACCAGGAGCCATGACTGTAGGGAAAGCCATGAAATCGTGGAGGTAACAGGGCACCGAAGGCCTATGAAAAACGTAACAAAAATGAAACCCACGACAAGATGTGTGACAACGAAACCCTCCTTAATCAGCAAAGACGAGCCACGAAAACGAGCTATGGCGGTGCAAAAATGAGGGAAAACGAACCACGACGAGCAGTCACGAAACACAGATAGCAATCACTCGAAGGAAATCTGCATGTTATTGATTATTGTGAAGGGTTTAATAGTGCTTTATGATCTGCTGGTTATTACTGCATTTATTAGAGCCATAGCGACTTGCATAAGTGATTGTTTTGGCATGTTTGAGAGTCTTTTGAGCTAGATCTACAATCTGATTTGTATTGGCATATTTTTCTGAGTTTGGACAACTATTTTGGGTGTGTTGGAAGTGTATAAAGTGCTGGTAATAATTTATGCAATTTATCCTAACCCTAGCAATTGGATTTCAGATTTTGGGGGCTGTTTTGAAGGGGTTTGGGTGCTCAAAAAATTCAGTTTCATAGTTCATTGGAAAGGCCTTGGTTTCTAGTTTATTGTGCAATTTATTTCATACAAAAAGAGCAAGTATTGAAGGAGATATTAATTTTTGAAGTTTCAGTTGTTCTAGGTGCTTTTTAATTAATTAACTGCTGTTATAAAATTCAGATCTGGAAAAGATTAGTTTTCTAATTAGTTCTCCCATCTAACCTACTACTTTAATGTTAATGCATTGGACTAACATTGGTTGTATTAATGCTAACATTGGGTTATTTGAGGTCGAGCTAAAAGGATCTAATCCTTCTAGAGTCGATTTGGGTTAATTAATTTGCAGATTCAAATAATATCCCAAAAGGGGATATTACAGTCCTCTCTTACAAGCAATTGCGAAGCTTTTGCCGTAGGGTCAGTGGAGTGCCCCTATTGGATCCTCGCCGTAAGGCCACCACAATCAAATTTCACATGCGCATACAAACATGGAGCTGCACCGTTCAAGTAGAGGACTTAGATTCTAGAGCGTTGGCAAGAAATCCACCAATTTGTCCACGACAAATTTTCTCGCCAACACTTCTCCATCTGCACCTTGTGTTTCCTCTTCAATGTCGGTAGGGTCTTGTCAGAAAAATCCCTTATGTTGTCTCCTTCTACCGCTTCCACTCTAGTTTACACAATTCCCAACTTGTTCAACACTTTATCAAAACCTCCAACCACATGCTTCATTGACACCACATTTGCGTGCTGCTCTCCTAGATGACATTCTAGCTCTCTCGGTCACACAAATCCTATTGTTGCGGTTCTTTTCTCACAATCTTGCGTAGGCTACCTTCTTCATAGGGGGTTCTTCTACTCCCAAAGTTGTAACCTAGGCTCGGATACCACAAATGATTCGATGAAATTCATAGGGACTGGGTTTCTAGTTAAGGAAATCCCACCTAACAACATTTGTAACACAAACACATATTAACACCACTCATGTTATATTAATGGATCTAATGGGTTACTTGCGTACTTTGTGTTACCTACATGTTATGCATTTACTTGAGTTGTTATAACGAGATCTTCCTCACTATAATAATGGAGTCTCGTAGACGTCCACTTCTCTCTCTTTCCAATCTAACAAAAGCTCTCCAATGTCTCTCTATACCTTTCACCTGTAGACTCTTGAATGTGGCAAAGCTTTCTTGACATTTTCCAATCTGCTCAAATGTTTGTCCAATGCTTCCTTATATAGGGTTCTTGTAGTGCTACATGTAGAGTTTGATCTATGTAGTCACTTGCGAGATGACACCTAATCCTTGTATTCATCTCCTAGGTTTTTCGAGCCAAATCTGAGGCTCTACGGTCAATTCTCCTATAATGTCCCTTTCTAGGGAAAAAACCAAAAATAAGGGTTTGGCCACAAACCCCAAGAATCAAATCTGAAAAAATACCAACACCAAAATGAAGATAATCTGATTTTATGACAGCAGATCCAACAATAATATAAACCCTAGCAGCGAAACTGTAAAGGGACTTAAATGCACCATAAAACCATGCACAATAGCTGAAAATACTTGTAAATAATTATTTCATGTATGGCAACATTTATCCATTCAATTTGCAACACATAAATGGAGAAAACCAAAGATAACACACTGCTGTAATTAAATTTGGAACAGCAGCAGGGCAGCCACATGCAAGGGCTGAAAATGATAGATATACTCCACCAAAAATCACAAAAACATGGATTTCAATGTTATAAATTATGACAAAATCTGAATATGAAAGAAAATAGAAGTTCTGTGCCCTAGAAGGCACCAAATGACACCCTAACACAAGTCGCTCCAACTAGGAGAGGCTTATCAATGCATGCAAATGATTGTAGATGACTTTCTTTCCTCTTCAATGCCCAAATCTGCAAGATGACTTCACTTCAATCAAGGATGGAGGGTTTCCGTCCCCCAACCAGCCACAAGAAGGGTTTTCGTCCTTCTTGGAAAGAACCACACAATTGGATTTTCACCCAAAAGTGGAGAGAACTAAGAGCAATCAGCCCAAAGATCAATTTAGAATAAATTTTCCAAAAGTAGATGTCCACAAATGATGCCATAACACTACTTAAATACCCCAACCTTGGTGCCAAAGTCCAAACATGCATGACCGACCTCCTTTAGGCTTAATTTAATCTTTTATTTGGCTTTTAAACATCACCAAGCCAGCCGACCTGCTAAAAAGAAGAAAACACTAAAAAGAAACATTAAAAATTAGAAAAGAAAGATGCAATGAGAGTTCAATTCCTTCCTAGCTCATTCCACTTCGTTGCCATGGAAAGGGAATGACAAGAAGTCCAAAATCAGGCTCTCAAGTTGGAAAAGGGGACATTACAGTCCTCCCTTCCCAAAATTGCTTGTCCTCAAGCAATTGCAAGTGCCCGGATCCCAAATAAGTCTTCGCTGCTCCTTCTTTGTGCAATTACCATTCAAGCATTGGTGGCCCACAATTTCTCTCATGTTGTTCCAAATTCCAATGTAACGTTGCTCTTCTCTTTCAAAAATTAGAATGAGGGGACTAGAATTCCACCTTTACTTGCACAAAATAGTACAAGTATGTCATTGTGTAGAGAATACAACTCCCAGCTATAAAAATGTCTCTCTATGCACCAAGACCTTAAGAAGAACAAACTGAAAATGAATAAAACAGCAGGCCTCTTCGGTGGAACCGTCCTCAAATTGACCCTTGGGTCAAGGTGTTTGCCATCCCACCTTTCTCCTATGTTTAGGCAATCGATTCCTTGAGAGAAATAACACCAAGGTGACTGAATGGGGGCTGTATAGTGACTACAACAGCCATGAAGTGTTTGGAATTTCTTCAACCATGTGATTAGAAGCTCCTTTCTCGGTATCTTATAAGTAAACAAGTAGCTGGAAAAAATGTGAAAAACAATAGAAAGGAGAGTACAACAATTGTAAGCATAACATAACTTCAAAGTTCCCCATTCTATTAATGTTATGGGGGCTGGCAACTGGGTTACAACTGATAGCAACATGGAGATAGATAAGATAAGATAAGCTTATTAATGTCCAACAAATGACCACAAAAGTAGGTCAATGGGACTGTAGAGTACAAAGCTAATGGACCCAGCGAGAGGACCCAAATGGGTTGCCCGAAACAAAGAGAGAAAAGAGAAGAAGAGAAGGAAGCAGAAGGGGCCACAAGTGCCGAGAAACCAGAGAAGAAGAAGAGGATGACAATGTGGGGGAGCGGAAGCAACAACACCCCCACCAACATCACCTAACATTCAAGGCCGACTGGAAGTAATTGGCGATGCGCCGATGTCCAGTAACTAAAATTGTGGAATGTCTGGAAAGCCGATGTCCGGGAGAGAGACGATGCCTCTGCGTAGGCTTGGTGGATCTTTGTCTATGTGCGAGGCCCCGAGACGCGCCCGAGGCGTAGAGATCTCTAGTGTAGGAAGTGGAGTTTCGAGTCCTGACAGATCTGAATTGGGGTCTTTACTCGTGTCAAGATGTCGCTTGGTGCCCCTCACCGGGAGAGCACCGAGAAGAATGAGGTGATCCGTCTAGTATCCATCCATCTGGGAGGAGGGTGAAGGAGCCTGTCTCGAAGCCTGAGGGCCTCCTGCAGATAAAGAGCAAGACATCTCTGATCATAGTATCTGAAGAAACTGCGAAGGAAGGATGCTCACGAAATAGGCAATGGAATCTCCCCCTAATCTCGTAGTAAACAAGACATTGGAAAATGAAGTGTTCTTCAGTTTCAACCTCCTGGAGAGAGCAAAGTAGGCAAGTCCGCTCCGAGCGGTCTAACGGTGGTCAGTCTCCACACGAAGTCGATGTGAGCCCACTCTGAACTGACCTAAAGAGATATGAAGGACTTGTAACCAGTGTTGGGAGATGTACATGGGTTTGATAATGAGCCCGTCACGGATCTCAAGAAAGTGTGCAGCGTAGAAGGACATCTTCGGACGTAACCCCCTCGGAGGGTTGGTCCAAGTGTCTGGATGAACTGTCTGTAGATATCATCTCTGATAATTTTGCAGAAAGTTCTGTTGACTTGGGAGATGGGCAGGGGCATCTAGGGAATAGTTGAAAGGTGGGAGGTGGTCCATCTGGATGCCAATGGATCCAAGAAGGCATGAAGGGCGGCATACTAGCAACGAGATCGACCACTATGATCGAGAGGGCAATAACTTGAAGAGAGCAATGAAAGGAGTAGATGTACTGTTCTTGTGTAAGGAAGAATCAGATAAACCTCGGATGCGGTGCAACATCAACACAAGGCTGAAGATAGTCTCCAATCTAAAAGGGCGAGCCCCAAACTCAGCAAGAATAATGTTATGAGGAACGGTCTCTTTGCACCTGATGATACCCCTGAGCATGAGGATCTGGACACGCTCAATAGTAGCCCAATCCGAATCCAAAAGGGAGGGACCCCAAATTTCCGAACCATACAGAACTGTGGGTCTAACCAAGGAGTGAGAGAGAGAGACATCTTGGAAAGGATGTCCTGAAAGTGATGGCGAAAGCACTGTCTCTCAAGAATCGCCAAAGAACCATACCCCTTATTAACCCGAGGCTGGAGAGCAGGACGAGGCTAAAACGTGGTCCAGAGAACAAAATCCCCAGGTATGTGTAAGAACAGGTGATCTCAATCTCCTCCCCCGAAAGAAGTGGAAGTCCGAAGTCTTTAGACAATTGAAAACCATAACTTTGGTTTTCCCAAGGTTCACTGTCAACTGCCTGTGATCACAAAAGAGGGCTAAGGCATCCAACTGCCTTTGGAGTCCCTCCGCAGAGGAAGCAAGGAGAACTACGTCATCTACAAAGAGGAGAATGTATATCAGAACATGGTGTAGAAGACAACCATCCCCCTCCTGAATGTGATCCCTTTGAAAAAATCCTCAAGCTCATCGATGTAGATACCAAACAGGGTAGGAGAGAGGGGGCAGCCTGTTTGACTCCAATAGTGCTCCTGATGAAGTCGGACAAGCTGCAGAGGTGCGAAGATGGCCCAAGACCTCGTGTAAAGCGCAAAATGGCTGTAAGAAGAATTTTAGAAATACCTATATCTCTGAGCTTGTAGAAGAGTGCTTCCCGTGGTACCCAATCAAAAGCTTTCCAAACCTCCACAAAACAACAAAAACTCTGGAAGAGTGGTGACGAGCCTCCTCGATAATAGCCCGAAGAGTGAGGATGTGATCAATGGTTTGGTAGGTCGGTCGGAAACCTGCTTGTCCCCTAGCTCTACAATGGTATTGATCAAGGAACTCGGAAAGCTGCATATGAAGAACTGTGGCATAGAGCTTGGAGAACGTGTGGCCCACCATGATAGTCCTGTAGTTGTTGGGGTCGGAAGTAGGCCCCGACTTGTGGATGGGGTGGATAATGTGGTGGGACCAAGACTCTGGGAAACCTGTACAGACCACCTGATTGAAGAGGTCCACAAGGTAAGAGGAGCGTCTCCTGCCCCTGTTTGAAAAGTTCCACATGGAAGGGAAGGGAAGGAGGGGAGGGCGTGCATGAAGGCAAAACAAAGTTTCCGATGAAAAACTTTGCATTCCTCGTCATACCATTTGTTCATAGGGCAGGTACCACGATGCAGGGTGGAAAGGGTGACGTGGGGAAAGGAGCTCGTGGCCGCCTCACGGATAACACAGGAGAGGGTACTAAACATCTGGTTCGAGGTAAGAGAGGTAAAATGGGGAATGGGGGGAGAAGCTGACGAAGGTGAAAGGAGAAAGTGTCGGGATCCCCTCGTCAAATTTCCAAATGGTACATGAAGGACCGGGGAGGGGTAACTGAAGGGAAAAGGAAAGGGTCACATGATCAACAAGAGGGATGGGGAGACACATAAGTGGTGGATGTAGGGAATCAAGTCGGGAGTAGCCATGACGTAATCAACCACACTGGCCCCACCACAATAAGGTCTGCAGGTAAAGTACTAGAGTCAAGAAAATGAGGAATGCCATTCGAGAATTATCGTCGTGTGAGATTCCCCCAATTGGAGAAGATGCCGACCGTATAATGTCAGGGACCCCGTTGTGTCTTCTGAATCTCACTGGAAGCCAACCAACTCAGGATCTACCTCTGAAGTGCAAAGCACATCATCTCATCTGTTATGCCTCGAATCAAGATTTCTAAGTACGTGCATTGAAGTCCCCCAAAATGATGACCTCTCCAGACCTCGAAAACTGGGAGATACCAGTATAAAGGTCAAAGAAGGGGTCTCCATCTGGGCCATTATGGATAGCAAATGAGGAGGAAGCTAGAGAAGAGGCTGGAAATGTTTATGACAACCACATAAAATCTTATGACAGCATGCTTGAGACCCCAAGGTTTGGTATTCCCACTACTTCCATCCCAACCAACAACTTTTAGATTTTTTTCCTTTTAACTACCTCTATGATTGACATATGGACAGCTGAAATTTCATCAAAATTGCCCCCTTGCCCATATTCCTTTCGGTTCTTTCATAAAACCCTGGTTAGCAACCCATAGGAAAGAAAATCAGAATTCTTAGCAAGCTTTATGATGCTTCAAACATGCCATTCTAGAATTCTCCCCATTTTATTCAAACACATCAAATTTCTTCCCTTCCATAAGCAAAGAGGAAAAATCAAAACTGAAATTTTAACCTTTTTGAGCTTCAAGGGTTTACCTGGATTCCAAGGATGCAAGCCATCTATGTAACTCTTCATCCTACCTCTTCTTTTCTCAATCATCACGTGCAAAGCAACCCCTATCTTGTAGTCCAAACTTGTGATAAAGAGTTTGTGATGATCAACCCAACATGATGATAAAAAAGGAAACAAAGGGTCTGAAATATGTGTGTACCTTGGGCTGTCATAAGGAACCACCTCATAGGCATTGCTTGGGAGATGTATAATGAGTCCTTGGCGAAGATTCTTCTTCCCACCTTGCTCCTTTACCTCATTAGCATAGTTATGATCACCAATACACGGCAATGACAAATAATGATGCAGTAAAATATCACATGGCTTACCATTAGTTCCTGATATTATAATTACAGTGAACTGAAAGTGGTCATGGGCAAATGCCCTTGTCTCAAGTGTGTACCTCATAACATCTTCCCTTGAAAGCCCCGCTTCATCTTTCCTCCTGTGTTCAAATTTTTCTCCACTAATAACCCCATTTTTAGCTTGTTGATCCAAATGTACAGCCACTTGCCATGGTTTATAATGGAGCCTCAACAATGACATATGGTTATCAAATGGCTCAAGACAACAAAACCGAATTGGTGTAGAAGAAAACAATGATTTTGAAATACCTCCATACCTTTGGACATCCCCAATATGCTCAATTCCCTTTATCCCATGAGACTTGCTTGGGCTATCTCCAACATTCTCTTCATTATCTTGCACTTTCATAGGGCTGTCCGGAAAATCAGTCAAGGAATCAGCTTTGGTAATGGTGGTGGGTGCTTCTAGGGCTCCCAAAAGCTGATTCATCATTATGAGCTGCTGCTGCGATGGTTCTTCCTTCTTAGTATGGTGGATATCTTCCTCTTTCATTGCATCCTTTTTACCCTTAAGCAAATCTGGTTTCCCTTCAACATTTTGCCACACATACCCATTAGAAGCCAATGAAAAATCATTAAATATTAAGGGACTTTTACCTTGGGACTCATGTTCCATGATTTCCCTTTTCTCTCTAGGCTCATGCATCAACCCTTCATCTTTTGGCTCTTTATTGATTGCTGTCCGGAAGGTCCTAGCGAGCTGATCATCCTCCTGCCATCTGGCCATTGTGTTTCAACTTTCAACTTCTTTTATCATCTTCAAAATCAAATTTTTCCTCTTTATTTTCTTGTAACATGTCATCATTAGGAATCGATGAATCATCATGAAATATCAAAGGATTTATACCTTCCAACTTGTGCTTCACGATTCCCTCCTCTTTTCGAGGCTTGTGCTTCAAGATCTCATCAAACCCTTGGCCTCTCATACTATTATAAAAATCAGTCGAGGGCTCATCCTTGGGAAGAGTGATGGGTGCTTCAATGGGTTGTTCCTTCGATTGTTCTTCTTTTTCCACGTTGTCTTCATCCATACTTTGTTGGCATGTGTATGGAGCCTCTTTGTGGTTCTTACCAAAGCCATGAACATCCTCAACTTGACTCTTAGGAGGTGCTGTCATAAACAAACCAGCAAGCTGATTGTTATCATGTCTCCTTGAGAAATGGGTTCCACCCATCCCTTTTGCTTTCCCTTCTTGCTCATCACCCTTCCTTTCAACCCTGGATTCATCACATGTTGAAATATTATCTATATTAACCAAACAATGATTAATAATTACCTCATCATGTTGATTCTTCGAACAATAATGGAAGTAAGGGTTGAATCTTCATCCTTCATGGCTCCATCTCTTTCAAAATGCAGATCTGATTTTTCCCCGACATGTGAGTGATTATTGAAGCTCAAAAACTTGTCATGAGGACTTGAGAACCCTCTACCTTCAAGCCCTTCTTTATGCACCGCATCCACACTCTTGAGTGTGGGGTCCCTAGGAGGGTTGACCCCTTCCTTGTTGCTTGGGGTTTTGACCCCGTGCCAATTCCAACTCTTTTTGTCTCCAACTTCACGAACTCTGCAAAAGGTAGGGCATCACGAGATCTTCTCCGGAAGAGCTCTATACTCTTCATACCATGTACCGATGTTGCTTCCTTTGGATGATTGAGAATTTATGACTTCTTTTGAAGATATCCTTCCACCATTGGAGCCTTGAATGGTATGGATTAGTCGGGCCATTGTGTTGGCCAATCTTTTTGTTCTAGGGCAAGCCTTTCGAGCCTAACATCGCTGAAAATTCTATCCACCATTTTTGATCTTCAAACCCTCAGGTTGGGAAGACCAAGCTCGATACAACCGTAATGTCCCTTTCTAGGGCAAAATCAAAAAAATAAGGGTTTGACCGCAAACCCCAACAGTCAGATTTGAAAAAATATGCCAACACCAAAAGGAAGATAATCTGATTTTTATGACAGCAGATGCAACAATAATATAAACCCTAGCAACCAACTGTAAAGGGACTTAAATGCACCATAAAACCATGCACAATAGCTGAAAACATTTGTAAATAATTATTTCATGTACAACAACATTTATCCATTCAATTTGCAACACATGAATGGAAAAACCAAAGATCACACATTGCTGTAATTAAATGTGGAACGGCAGCAGGGCAGCCACATGCAAAGGCTGAAAATGATAGATATACTCCACCAAAAATCATAAAAACATGGATTCCAACCTTATAAATTATGGAAAATCTGAATATGAAAAACAATAGTTACTGTGCCTAGAAGGCACCAAATGACACCCTAACACAAGTCGCTCCAACTAAGAGAGGCTTATCAATGCATGCAAATGATTGTAGATGACTTCCTTTCCTTTTCAATGCCCAAATCTGCAAGATGACTTCACTTCAATCAAGGATGGAGGGTTTTCGTCCCCCAACCAACCACAAGAAGGGTTTTTGTCCTTCTTGGAAAGAACCACACAATTGGATTTTTGCCCAAAAGTGGAGAGAACTAAGAGCAATCAGCCCAAAGATCAATTTAGAATAAATTTGCCAAAAGTAGATGTCCACAAATGAAGCCATAACACTCCTTAAATACCCCAACCTTGGCGCCAAAGTCCAAACATGCATGACCGACCTCCTTTAGGCTTAATTTAATCTTTTATTTGGCTTTTAAACATCACCAAGCCAGCCGACCTGCTAAAAAGATGAAAGCACTAAAAAGAAACATTAAAAATTAGAAAAGAAAGATGCAATGAGTATAAGAATATAAGGCATATTTATAAGGTGTCTCTTTACAAGTTGGTTGTAACCGGTTGTAACTACATCAACCGTTTTGTAACTATTTCTTTTATAATAAATAGACGGACACACAGTCTCATATGTGTGCAATCCATCTTTTCTCTATTCTCTCTCTCTCATATTCTAACATTGGTATCAGAGCGTGGGGCAAGCAAAGAGAGGGAGGAAGAAAGATATTTTCGTGAGCCCCATTAGGGCACGCTGTAGAAGGATCACATTTTCGTTTATGATTTTCGACAGAGATATAAGTCGATTCAAAGAAGAACACACTCGTGAGGGCAGTCACGTTTTTCACAAGACACATTCGTTTTTGTGAGGATAAGTCACGAAAGGGCAAGGAGAAGAGTCCAACTCAGAAATGCAGTTAGGGCACGAAAAATCACGCTGCCCAGTTACGAATCAGAAGAATACACTCACGTTTTTTCAAAGAAAAAAATGTCACGAAAATACGATGCGCGAATGGCACGTTTTCAGAAAATAAAATTTTCGAGCACAAATAGTTAGATTTTTAATAGCCACGAAAAATCATGATTTTAGACATTTTTATCAATTTAATTTGCGCTAATATGGTGCATTATTACAGTCACGAATTGCTAGGGCACAAACATTTTTCACAGACATAAGGCAGAAAGACGCAGAAGCAAAAAGACTACCTACGCTAGGGTGCACGAATCGTGCAACTGGTATTTTATTTTATTTTATTTATTCATTGCCAAAATACGCAGCGGTTGTATTTATTCTATTTTATTAAAATGGAAATGCCCATAGAAAAATATTCTGGTCTAAATTTTCATACATGGAGAGTAAAAATACAAATGCAACTAATGAATAAAAATTTGTGGGGCATAGTAAATGGGAAAGAGACAACACCTACCGATGCATCGAAATTGTTAGAATGGCAAAGCGAGATGATGATAGAGCGAAAGTTATTATTGGCCTTGCTCTCTTTGACTCTGAACTTCATCATGTAGACCTAGACAAATCATCTAAGGAAATTTGGGATACTCTAAATAAATTATTTGGAGCGAAAGTAGTCAATGCCAAAATTTCCTAAAACTTCAGTTATATAGGTTCAAAATGGATGGAGTCTCTATGTCAAGCCACATCAATAATCTAAGGTCCCTGATCAAACAACTAGCAGAAGTCAAAGCTGCGATTGAGGATGAGGATGCCAAAGCTATCCTATTAAATAGTTTGTCTTCAAAATACAGCAATGTAGTTTTTACCCTCAGTCAAATTCAATCTCAATCTCTGGATGATATGATAACAGCTCTTCTAGCTGAGGAAAAACGAACCACAAAGGATGCAAAAGGTCATTCCCAACGAAGAAAGTGCATTCTATTCTAGAACCAGACAATATCGTAGAAGATCAGATAAAGATAAATCGGAGATTGAATGTCATTATTGTAAGAAAAGAGGTCACACAACATGGGATTGTCGTGTTCGAGCCAATGATGTGCTCAAGGGTAAAGTCATATCAAATACAACCAATATAGCCATGATTGAAGACCCACCGGATGCAAAAGGTAGTGAGGACAGTGACGAATACGCATTATAAAGATGCTCTAAACTTTGAAGGCAAGAAAGGATATAGAGTAGATGAAGCTCGGTATGGATTGTTGCTCAGATAGTTCGGGAGATTGTGGATCTTGGGAATTATACCCTCACGAGGGTCATGAGACAACTTGATGGAGCTTGTGGATGGCTCAGTATGGATGGTTGTCCAATAATTTGGGAGATCTGTGATTCGGGAGTTCGGGAGGTGGAATCCGGGAACTTGGGAATTCAGCTCGGGAGCTACACCTTTACGAAGGTCATGAAGCAACTTGATGGAGCCCTACCTTATCATAGCATTGCTTTCAAAGTGAAAGTGTTTGAAGATTGCGTAGTTCTGTTTTGTTCTATTTTGTTAGATTGTTTGTTTTTTGCTTTATGTAGAATAAGCCTTAAGAGGGGGTATAAGAATATAAGGCATATTTATAAGGTGTCTCATTACAAGTTGGTTGTAACCGGTTGTAACTACATCAACCGTTTTGTAACTATTTCTTTTATAATAAATAGACAGACACACAATCTCAAATGTGTGCAATCCACCTTTTCTCTATTCTTTCTCTCTGCATATTCTAACAATGAGAGAGTTCAATTCCTTCTCCAGCTCATTGCACTTCATTGCCATGAAAAGGGAATGGCAAGAAGTCCAAAATCAGGCCTTGAAGTTGGAAAAGGGGAGATTACATCTCCTTTTGGTGCAAATCTTGCACCTAGCATCACATGTCTTACGTCATTGAACCTTTGAGTGTTTTTGTGCAATTGGCCTTTGGAGATTCTCCTTGATAAACTTTCCTCTCTTAGGTTGTGAATTTTGTGTGCACCTTTTACTTTTGATACCTTTGCACCTTCCTGAAGTGTTGATCTTGTGTTGGTTGATGTTCATCCTGAAAGTAGCTACGTATTTCACTTGCTGCTTGCAATGCATTACTTCTGCAACCCTATTTTTATGCCCTATGCATACTTCTGCCTCTGGCACAAAGATGACCTGCACACTCCACACCTTGACCAAAACTGCAAAATCTGACCTCTAACTTCTGCGTAACTCCGAACCTCATTCTTGTGCAGGTGGCTTCTTACACCATATGTAAAGTGCTTCAAGAATGCTTGCGTAATTAGCTCTTCTGATGGGGTTGATATGGCTTGCTCCGATGTGTATGGCAAGGAAACATTCAATAGGACTGGCTATCACTTTCATCTGTCAAAGTTGTGGTGATTGATTTGGAGAGGGTATCCCTAGGTAAAACAACAATCTAAGGAGGTTGCACAGAAGTTTGTGGAGGTCAAACGAAAATAAGGGGAGTGGAATAGATCATACAGTAGCCTGCAGCCCCTTTTTGGGGTTGTGCGGAAGCTTGCATCAATTGAAGATGTCGTACAATAGCCTATTGCAGAGATCATGATGCATGAGCATTCCAGGTGAATCAACAATCTTGCCTGAATGGTTGGCCTCTAGGAGGTGGATTTATTCTGAATTGTTGGCTTCTAGTTGGTTGATGCAAGATTGTTGATTCACCTGGAATGCTCATGCATCATGATCTCTACAATAGGCTGCTGTATGACAGTTTCAATTGATGCAAGCTTCCACACGACCCCAAAAAGGGGCTACATGCTACTGTATGTTCTATTCCACTCCCCTTATTGTCGTTGACCTCCACAAACTTCTGTCCAACCTCCTTAGATTGCTGTTTCACCTGGGGATACCCTCTGCAAAGCAATCACCACAACTTTGACAGATGAAAGTGTATAGCCAGTCCTATTGAATGCTTCCTTGCCATACACATTGAAGCAAGCCATATCAACCTCATCAGAAGAGGTAAGTCAATCAATTTCATTGGCTTTCCCAACCGAACCGCCTATATATGCCCCTTTATTGTTTTTCTAGTCAACTACAGGAGGAAAATAAATAGAAAAACAAATAATACATTTAGCAGGCAATAGTGAGTTTAGGATAGAATATTTTTATTTTTATTGCCTGTAGAACAAGGGAGTCTGTTGAACAACAATCCAGCCTTGGCATCAACAAATAAATCACAGGCGGGATTCAGCAAAAGTAATATGATCCAAGAACGACAACCGAATTCCAGCCGCATTGAATAGGTAGGGTTTAGTAATTTCTCTTTGATCAGCAGAGGTGAAATTAATTCAGCATGTCAGACAAAGATACAGACCTCCCCATCCACAAGAGCAATGCAAGCCCTATCAGGCAGAAAAATGTCATGGAAATTGTGTTTGATAAATTTGGCACAGTTAGAGAAGGCAAGATAATTCCAAAGAAAAATATTTCCCCAAACCCAAGATGGTGCAAACATCTCTAACATGCATTAGTTCAAAACAAAGTGTAGTAGTGAGTGGAATGTAATGTCCCCTTTTTGAAGACCCTTAGCCTATCTTTCCCCGTGGGCTTTTGGGATGTTGCAAGGGGAAAAACTATGCTAGTAATTGAATGATATTGCCTGGAGAGTGATTTTAATCATTTGTCATTATAAAACAATATTCATTTAATTATTAGTTCTCATTTAATTATGGATGCTAAGTGGTTTTTTCCACCACCTTGTAGTATTGCTCACAAAAGAATATTTATTGAGCAATTAATGTAATTTATTATTTAATTTAATTCCCAAAAATACAAAATAAAAAGGGAATTAATTAAATAATAATAAAGTGGCTTTTAATGTCAAAAAGACCCTTAGAAAGGGGACGCCACACATAGAGGGGGAAAATAAAATAAAAGGGGAAATTATAAGGCATGCCTTATAATTTCAAATTGTGGTTTTCCCTCCAAAAGGGAGTCGCTCCACCTTGGGAGAAAACTATAAATATATGTTTTGCCATTGAGGGAAGGGTTATGTTGATGAATCTATTGATTTCACTCCATGCTTGGAGTAATGGGATGTATGCCCTAGCTCTCTCTCTTTCATTGTAAGCTTCATTGGAAGCCATTGTTGAAGATATTGAAGATTCCATTGTTCTCTCCATTGTGCTCTCTTGTGTTGAGTGTGTTCTTGCAAGGTTTATCCATTCTAAATATTGGTGATTTGGCTCAAAGGATTGGCGCATTTATTTAGAGTGAAATATGCATGTTATTGATCATTGTTGAAGGATTTAATAATATTATATGATCTGCTGTTATTGCTGCAATTAATAGAGCTATAGCGACTTGGATTGGGATTTGTTTAAGCATGTTTTGAGGCCCCAAAAATATATTTATGTTGCAGATCTGATTTAGCATAATTTTGTGAGTGTGTGTGACCAGATTTGAGGGTTTTGAGAGTAATACAAGTGCTGGAATTAATTTATGTGCAAACAACAATTTATTTTGCCCTAGGCGACTTGCTATTTTGGCTATTTTGGGAGTTTAGCAACTGCTGTTCTAATTTGGTTGGGTTCATCTTATTCCTTGTATTTTTCCGAGTCCGTGCATATCTCATTTGCCCAAATCGGAGTAGTTTTAAGGAAGATATGAATTTTTAAAAATTGCAGCAGACTGGGGTTTGATTGTCAAGTGTTTTCAGCTGTGTACGATCATAATAAAAATCTGATTTGAGTATTAATTATTTCTGAGCAAAGGGAGTTGATTTGGAGTGTATGGAAGCTTGGAGAAGGGCTGAAATATTTTTATTGATTTTATTCTAACCCTAGCGACTGGATTTCTGATTTTGAGGTCTGTTTTGGAAGGGTTACAGTGGTTCAAAAATTCAGATTGGTAGCTCGTTGGAAAACCCTTGATTTATAGAAAATTTTGCATTTTATTTGAGGGAAAAATATGGAATATTGAGCAAGTTATGAATTTTCTAAGTTTCAGCTGTTATGGTGCATTTTTAATTAATTCACTGCTGCAATTAATTTCAGTTTTGGATAAGATTGATTTTCCTAACTAGTTCTCCCATCTAAACCCACTACCTTGGCCTACTCCAACCCCATTTGGGTTGTATTAGTGCCGACATTGGGTTATTTGAGGTCGAACTAGGAGGGTTTAATCCTTCTAGAGTCAATTTAATAAATTAAATTGCAGATTTGAATAATATCCCAAAAGGGGATATTACATGGAAAAGAAGTAGAAGGGGAATGATTATGGGAAAAAAATAAAACCACGGTTGCACCCACTCATGAGCTCTCACTTGGGAAAGCTCAAGCGGCTATTGTGCATGAACTTGGTGGACAAATAAACCAGACATGCGAACTTAAGCCATCCTTGTGCGAGTTGGAGTAGATAGAATCCTGCAAATGCCCTACTTTAACTCCCAGGGACTTTATGCCTTATTTGATGAGCATGGCGTCGGTATAAGGACACCCAATTTTCCACTATATTATATGAATACAAGCGGTGAAAATCACCTACACCCCGTTGATTCCGCTTATTTACACAAGTGTTTAGGGTACCCTCCCATGGGTGATCATTAGCAATGCCACCAATCCTCATTTACCTACCGCACGAATGACCTGGCTGTCCAAAACTTATGCAGAAAAGACTTGACCAAGGAAGAGATTGAGAACGTGTGGGCAAAAGTTCACAAAGGATTTAAAAAGAATATGTGGCAAATGATGAGTGGTTATGTATCTTGGTGTGGCACAATGCTGCTTATTAGAACTTCGAGGATGACAAAATACATGTTGGGGCTATACTGAGTTGAGATATATAATCTGGGCGGAGGTATTGTTGGCAAGGCTTCATGAATTCCTCTCTATATCATGCAAGGGATTCTACATGATCTAACATGCCATTGACCTATTCTTGGATGCAATGTTCACATAGGCTACCATGGATGAAGAATTTTCGGGTGATAATTCGTGTGACCTGAATTGGCCTTTGGTGTTCTCTTGGAAATGATAGGTTATTCGGAAGAGTATGAAATGCCGAGCTTGAACAAAGAAGTGAAAAGCAACTTTGGAACAACATGCTTTTGAGGAAGAAGAGGATGGGTATGAAACCGATAATGAGGACGAAGATGAAGGACATGTAGAGGCACTCTACCTCCCGACCTTTCTGAGTTGCTCTCCCATGAGTGTATAACCGACACTCATTCAAGAAATGATGGGCTCTGAACAAAAGATGAGCAACATATAGAAAAGTGGTTTCATGAATTTGAAGGACCTTTGAATATGGAAATAAAAGTTCTTTGGATCCCATTGCATCCATTAAACCTAGTTAAGTCCCAGTACATAGGAGCAGGGGCAGCATAGGTGCATTCGAGAGACCAACACATGAGCAAGAGTACAAATAGGATCAACAAAGACAGAAAAGACCAGAAGATTCAAAGGCCTAAACCACCGATTCCCACACGGGGAGAGGGATTATTCCGACATCTTTTACCCTCTTGAGAGTGGCACTCCCTACAAAGTCCTATCTTAGTTTCTACATACTCTGGGACCCATTGTAAAGGCACTCTAGGGCATCTCTAGTGTGGTAGAACACTTGGAGGTGGTGAGTGGTCTAGCACGGAGTGAGGATGATCTTGGATGAAGTAGTCCGTCTCTAGAAATTCATATAGGAGGATTGCTACGTAGCGTTTACATAAGTATATATATCAGCCAAGGGTGGCTAGCACAAGATCTTCTGAGATACATGTGTAGTGGATACCATACAAGTTGCGCATACAATTACCTCTCATGTTTAGAATCTTCTCGAGTTGGTATGTAGCATAGAATGTAACTGTAAGTACCGATAGTTTGTGCTCCAAGTTTCTATGTGCGAGCAATGAATGGCGTAAGAGGAGAAAGATGGTCTGATTAGTGAAGCGGCAGCCATGAGAGAGGAGATAGAGGACTAACAAAGTCACTTTCAGTTGCAACTATCCCAACAAACACAACTCACACAAGCACAACTTAGAGGGGTGTCAGAATATTAGCAAGAGCTTAGGCATGTAAAAGATAAATTATATATAGTTGAACAGGAGGTCCTCAACGAGAAAAACAAGATGCAAGAAGTAGTATGCATCATAAATTATTCATCTAAAGTCTATCGATGCCTTGAGAACTAAACTATATCAATCAAAGGCTGCTCCATTGAGCTCTCTAGTGACGTCTTCCTCTTGTCTTCCTGCTGCTTGAATTATTTTTATTGTATAGTTTGAATGCAAAAGGGGGGATAATGTAGACATCTAAAAGGTTAATTATAAATATATGTTGCATACATATTTTGTCGTCATTTTGGTTAGACAATTAAGAAGACTTTTGGATAACAGTTGTAATGGTTGTGTGAAGTGTCAATAGTTGGGCCTTGTTCTTTAAATAGCACAAGTCATGTATGGGTAGGGAATGTTAGGAAAATACATGTTAGTGCTAACATTATGTTAGTGGGATAATTACGGGTGTAAATATAAATGTAAATGTAAATTTAACCACCCTCGTAAGTTGTTTATTATATTGTTTATGTGAGGTTTGGTTGTTAAACCAAACTCACGTATTTAGGGAGAGTGGTTGTAGGAGGTTTCCTATTTTATAGGAAACATCCTCCCTATAAATATGTATGGTGTTGAATGGTGAATATAACGAAGTTTTTCATATTTGTGCTATGCAAACTCTGAACCAAACTCTTCATTTGGTATCGAGCAATTTATGTTCAATGGAAAAGCGTCGATGTTAATTATTTGAAAGAGCGGCCTCATGGTTTTCATGATTGCCCCATTCATGGGGGTAAAAATCTGTGTGGGTTTCAGAGTAGTTTCCATTCTCTTTTCTTGCTTGCGTGCATCTCTCCATTGGCTTGATTAGAATTCATATTGCTTAATAGAAGTTGAGAGAACGAATTTGTATATAAAGCAGTCATTGTTGGCTAGATTTTCTGCATAGCATCAAACCTAGGCAGTCATGAGATAAATCTCCCTCATTTAACCGGTGAGGCTCCCGTGTCAGATTTGTCAATAAAAATGTGTTTCTATCTATCAGGGGTTTTACTTTAACAACTTAGTTCATGAACCATAACTAAGAAGTTTTGCAGCAAGTAAGCATCTGTTTAAGAAAGGAAGAATGAAAGAAGAAGAAATTCAAGGTATTACAGAGAGGAAGTAAGGAAGATGTGCATCCTAATTAGTAGATTGCAGAGCTAATCACATGCACATAGAAGAAACTCAAATAGATTTGAACACACAGAATTATGAAACAAAGGCAGCTCTAGATCTAGATCTAAAATAACACAAAGTTTACTTAAAGATCTAAGATTTAAAGCAAGAAACACAAGATCTGCCGTGACACAAAGTTCTCCTGAAACCTGCTTCTTTGTATTCCTCTGCAACAAGTGGCTCTCAGGGGTTCAGCACAAAGTCTAGAACACAAGATTGCTTCTTACAAATTCTGATCGATGATTAACCCGAAGGTTCTTCCTCTACTTATAGAATGTAGAGGGGCAATTACAAGCTGGAAGCTTTAGTTGAATCGACACATGTGGAAGTCGAAAAGAAACATTTGTGCAATCTCCTTCTGGAATTCCTCTTTGCGTGACATGTATGATTTGCAACTGAAAATAGAACCTTCTATTATGCACGTCCGCCACCTATCTCCAAGTAATTGACTTCTTCAAGTAATGGCTTTTAAACCAATCACTTAAGTTGTATAATTGAATTGATCGCTCAATTACTTTGTCGAAGGAAAGAAGAAGGAAGAGGAAAGCTGACTTTGTCGGAGGAAAGAAGAAGGAAGAGGAAAGCTAACTTTGTCTTTTTTCATGTCTGCATGCAGCTGATTCAAACTGGATCTGGAAACAAGCTAGAATTAGTTGGATCTTGAAGCGGCTGGATCTGGAAACAAGCTGGAATTGCAAGCAGTTGGAATTGGAAGCAAGCTGGATCTGGAAACAAGCTGGAATTGCAAGCAGTTGGAATTGGAAGCAAGCTGGAATTTTTCCTTCACATTGTCTTCTCTTTTATCCTTTGAAGCTTTTGCAGTTCTTCCATTGTACATGCATCGGTCAAGGTTGGCCGTAGATAACTCATCATCCTTATTTTTAATTGCATATGAGCAATTAAAAATTCTGGAAAGCACTCCGGATGAATGAAAATTCAATGAAGGCTTCAACTGGAAGATGAGAGCACATGCACCGGATCTTGGAAGGAATTTTCCACGCACTATCTTCTTCACGGGTTGCATTCAAAACAAGAGGATGAAGCCTTTGTGCCAGAAGCTTTTGCAACTATGAGATCTGGATCTGGATCTGCATATGGATCTGGATATAGATCTGCACCTGCATAACAAACTTTGGCAACTGGGCTATGGATGGAAAAGCTGCAACTTGAATAATTCCACTGCTTTCAATCTGCACGCATGAGTGAAGTTTCTCCTGCTCTGGATCTGTCTATCAATTTAGCAAGAGGTTTCTTTTTCATCTTTCTTCGCCATAGCTTTGTCTATCTTTGTCTGAATGTCTTTTTCTTCTTATTTGACTGGAATTCTTCAATACTGGTGTAGATCTGGACAATTCTTCAGATTCGGAGGATATATGCAATGTATTGGACATTGATAAAAGCTCCTCTTCTTTTATAAAGCACCTGTAATGAATTCCTGCAATTTATTCAGACAAAAATGGCCACCGGGGTATGAATAGTGAATTTAAATTATAAAAATCTGCACTTTTCAAGCCTGCTGCCCCAAAAATTGGTGTCTAATTTGCACATAAAGAGAGCATGAATCCTTTCAATCAACACCTGAGCTCCTTTAACACCATGAAAACAATTGTGCGATTTAAGATGAACCTTTTCCAAAGCATGCGCCAAATCTGGAAGCTTTTAGCCTTTGTTAGCACTTTGTCTGTGCAAAATCCTTCCTCTAATGGGGCGCACTTTTTCTCCTTGCTGCAATTCTTTACCTGTGTGTTGAATAATAAATCCATATGGCTGCCCATGCTTATATAACCTTCATAATTCTATAATTAATAATTGCCCTAACAATTAAAGGCAATTAATTAATTAAAAATCATGCTTTTCTCTTTTAAAAAATAGCATGTTTAAGGACAGCCATCCAATAAATTAAATTAATCCAATTTAATCCTCCACACTTCACTTCACTTAAGCTTCACAGTGTGCTTTGACCATAGCCACTGAAAATAGGAATTAATATAATCATTTAATACTTTAAAAAGTATTAATTCCTTCTCAAAAGGGGCTGCATTAAATAAATTAAATTTATTTAATTTTAGAATTCTATTTCCAATTGATTTATTCCCCTTTGCTTTTGTTGACTTTTCCTGACAAGCACGGTGCCAAATTGGGTGAATAAATATTAACAAATATTTATTTAATGCATTATTATTCACCCAAGGTGGGTCGCACTTTTTTGCATAATAGAATTCTATTTTTAAGAATTTCGACAATGGGATTTTTACCTGCCCGCAAGGTAGGCACCACAATCCCATGATCCACTTAAGTGATTTGACTTTGATAATGGGATTCTTTACCTGCAAGGTAGGCACTAAAATCCCATGATTTCACTTAAGTCACTTTCCTTTTATTATATCATGGGAATTTTCACCTGCAAGGTAGGCAATAAATTCCCACCCGCCTCGCGACCTCTATTTTCCCACTGCAGCCTTAAGTGACTTTTATAACACGGGAAAAAGTACCTGCCAAGGCAGGTGACGATAATTCCCATCCCGCTGCGGCTTATGTTTTTCCCATCGCACTTAAATCCTTTGTTTCCAAAATGCGCCCATCTCGCGAGAAGGCTTTCCTGTCTGACGACTTCGCTTTTTCCCAGTGATCCAGACCTCGGATGATGACTTCCTCCGGGCAAAATGTGCGTGTATGTTTTCCAGCTGCTCCAGGCCAAAAATCGGGCTTACCCGGCGAAGGAGTTATTCCAGAGAAATTTTACAGAAAACGAAACGGGACACCACAAAAACACGAAAAATTGCCAAAAGTTACATATAAAGCCCAAAACTTAGAATAAGTTAAAATCCTTCTGGTACATAGGAATAATAACATATCCGCTCATAACAGAGTTAAAACGGAGCGCAAATAGCCTCATACGGGGCTCAAAATAATTAAATACAAATTTCCCGCAGACAAATCCCGATGACAGAATAAAACAATTTTGGGCATCTGGGTATTTGGCGAAAAGGGCTAATATGGCTCTTTAGGATTATCTTGGTGCAATACAGGAACTTTCAGGCAATAAAAACAACAAATGACCCATTATTTTAAAAGTACGAAAAATTTTCGGATAGGGTAGTCACAGATTTGGGTGAAATCAGGTGACACCATCATATTTGTGCATCTCGACATCTCGGATATGTCGGATCTCTACTTGGCTTCAAGTGGCTTCATTGGATCATTGCATTCTCTAAAACAACGCCTCACCACCGATGTATAATATTCTATCAATGTATATACTATTGATATGCATACTTTTAGATATATCAAGCATTAGATACTTTGGTAGATCTTCCTCACCGCCCACGGCTTTGGTAAATCTGCAAGTTCCTTCGTCATACACTGATCTGTACATGCACACTAATATCTTAGAGCGAGGTTGTTCTGAAGTGGTCCTAGGATCGACAATTTTCAAATACGAAGCTCCTCACAGGTATCTCTGGTTTTTGGAGATCGACTCGTAGACCCTGCAATGCTCAGCTCAACCACGAGCTTCTTTGTCCAGATCTGGTATACCTCGGCTTGGCAATCTCCTCGGACGTTGCCTTTGTCTTCCAATGGCATATAGCTCTGTCTCAGCTTTTCTCGAGGTCCATCAGTTCTCTTGGTGGCACACAGACTTACGTCTCTTATCAAAATAAATATGTTCACTGTTGCACTTGGTCCTTCATCTAATATCATACACGGGATTATTTTCTTTATCAGAAGTCAATAAAATTGTCTCTAGTACCTAGTCTTTCATAGCCATTTGTTTTAATATATCAAGTTTTATTTTCTTTATTGATATTTTAATAGCTTAAAGCTATGTTGCTAGGAAACGCCCCAACCCCGTGTTCAGACTGAAACGTTTCCGATCACGGAAAGCGAGTGCAACGTCTTGGAAACATCCCGAAACGTCCCCAACGTTTCCGGCGTTTCGAGGAAGTTTACGGCATTTCCGAGAAGTTTTGGCGTTTTCGGGACGTTTCCGCGGATTATATATTATAAGGAAGAGTTTATTCCAGTTTGCTGTTGTGTTACTCCACTTAATCTTTTCAAATATAGCCTATATTTCTGCTCAGAGAATTTTCCAAACCCAGGAATAAGTTACAGTGTGCTCAGCTGTAAAGTCTTATAACATTAAAACTATACTAACAAGGAGGCACATTAAACAAGCCTAAAGATAGTTTGGGTCAGAATAGTAATCCAAAGAAAGTAGGAAGAATCTAGCAGAAACCAAGAAATGCCAGGCTAGAAAGCAGGTTTTGACTCAGTATATTACTGCTCCTTAGAATAGAATTTTCCATTGGAATCCTCAATCAAATGAATACAATGAAGCAGGTTACAACAATAATTTTTGAAACATGGATGCATGACAGATGATTATGAAGAAAATCTAGATGATATATTCTAGAATCTAGATTATAATCATGTATATATGAAACATTGAAATTGTAACCATGTTGAATGATGAATCTTTAGAACTTCAATGAATACAAAATATTTTGAGTGCTTTATCTCTTATGGTCCATGGACTAAAATTTTGAAAATGAGTACTATGCATATATATATATATATATATGCATATATATGCATATATATGCATATATATATATATATATATATATATATATATATGCATATATATATATATATATATATATATATGCATATATATATGCATATATATGCATATATATATGCATATATATATATATATGCATATATATATATGCATATATATATATATATATGCATATATATATGCATATATATATATATATATAATTTTTATAATATATTGTACAGACGTTTCCGTAATGTTTTGTACCTAGGTTTTTTTGAAAATTGGCATTTCCGCGTTTCGGACTGTATGTAGTATCCCCTTTGGATAAATATTAAATCTGCACTTTATTAACTCAAATCGACTCTAATACAATAATCCAATGTCGGCACTAATACAACCCAAATGGGGTTGGAGTAGGCCAAAGTAGTGGGTTAGACGAGAGAACTAGTTAGGAAATTAATCTTTTCCATATCTGAAATTTATTGCAAGCACTTAATTAAAGTGCACTTAAGCATTGAAAAACTTCAAAAATTTATCTCACTCAAAACTCAATATTTTTCCACCAAATAAAATGCAGAATATTCTATAAATCAAGGCCTTTCCAATGAGCTATAAATCTGAATTTTCTGATAACCGAAACCACCTCAAAATAGACCCCAAAATCTGAAAACCAGTCGCTAGGGTTAGGATAATTTGCATAAATAATTTTCAGCACTTTAAACCCTTCCAATACACCCAAAATAGTTGCCCCACACTTGGAAAATTATGCCAACACAAATAAGATTAAATATATTGCTTGTTTTTTTGGATTGAGGGTAAATTGAGGGTGTTTGAAAGGACCCACATCCTTGTACACTTGAGGATTTTTTGAGAGGATCCACAACTTGGTTACAATGAAGGGGACCACTATTAGGAACCCAATTGAAGCAACCATGAAACCATAGTGAAGATGCAACAACCATTGACAACGACCGCAGCGAGTGGGACAACTATTAGAACAACCACCAGTGTCGGTAGCGAGAGGAGCAGCCACCAGGGTCAACAGCAAGCGGAGCAGCCACCAGTGTTAGTAGCGAGAGGAGCAGCCACGACAAAGAATGAGAGAGAAGCAACAAAAGAGCGAGAGAAGTCACCAAATGCGTCGGCGAGAGGAGAAGGAGCCACCAGCGTCGGCAACGAGAGGAGTAGCCACCAGCGTCAGCAGCGAGGAGTAACCACCAGTGTCAGCACGAGCAGAGATGCCGCCTCTAGCGGCGAAACCACCTCCGAGGAGGATTGTGCCTCAGGGGGATTTGAAACTGGGTGGGCAAGCACACAACCATGTGACTTGACAGCACCACTCCCACCCCATCGGCAAATATATTACTTGTTCACCCTTCCAACATACCAAAATATAACCTAGATCAAGTCGCCATAGCTGGAATAAAAGCAACAATAACCAACAACTTAAAAATACTATTAAATCCTTCCCAAATCACTTAAAATGTAGCCACAATATTCCAATGCAGATCAGATTATATAACTACTTCAAAAGAAACCCAAACATGTCAAAATAACCACCCATGCAAGTCGCTTGGCTGGAATAATTGCAGCATTAATAGCAGATCACAAAACACTAGAAAACTCTCCAATAATCATCAATAAAATGCAAATTTCCTTTTCAAATAAATGCGCCAATCATAGAATGCATATATCATGCAACATTCACTCAATGAAAACTTAGAAGCTCGCACACTCTCCACAATAATGGTGGTGTTGAAGAACACCTTTGATTGAGATCTCAATGGGCATACATCCCTTCTTCAAGCATGATTTTGTTTTAATAAAAGCATCAACATGCCCCCAAGGGGTCGCCATTTCTCCTTATATAGATTTGGCGTTTCAAATCCCCAAGTTTCCATCCTTTCTATGGCGCATTTCTTCATGTAGAAGGGTCACTTTTAATATGGGTCTCTTTTACATGAAAAGTCAAACTCCAAATAGAATATTAATTCCCTCTTTTAATATTTAAAAATAAAACATAAGAGGAGAATTAATTATTTAATTTTAAAATAAAAGGAGTAATGACATTTTCCCAATTTTTATCCTTTAATCCATGGGAAGAGTGGATTAAAGGTCTCCCATATTTTTAATTAATTAATGTCCCAAAAAGGGGACATTACAGTCCTCCCTTCCCAAACATTGCTTGTCCTCAAGCAATATGCAAGCCTTCAACCCATGAGCCAATGTATCCATGCTATAAAACTTCCACAAACGAGCTCTTGTGCCTGTCAAATGAGAGAGCTGATGCAAAAACAACACCTTGCAATGGCTGCCCCATTCTTCCTTGAATTCCCAAGGCTGCCCAAGAAAACCAACTGCTGTCATACCAAACATTGACAAGAAATCTGAAAAGTAATCATGAATTTGGCAAGAACAAACAATTTCCAGCTTGGCCCATGCATCAATAATGTTCCACAAAGTGTAAGAGAGCTCTTCAATCATGAACATGAAAGCAATTGAGTAATATAAGTGGCTGTAATAATTGATGACAGCAACCTTAGGGGCTTTAAATAAGCATATGGCAGCTTTGAACCAATCCCTTTCAATCTTAGAAAAGGGTAGAATATTCCCCTCTTTTTTCTTCACTTGATTTTTAGGTTCTTGAGCATGAATCCTCAAGGTATGAGCCACATGAACATGCATTTTCTGTATTAACCAATTGTGCAAGGAAGGCATCCCAAAAGTATGAGAACACATGCCAAATCTTTTCTCATTTCACAACAAAAATCAGTCATCATGCCTACTTGAAAATTCATCATGTAGTGGTGCCATACACTAGATGTACTCAAACAATTACCTTGAGGTGGGAGAACTTTCCCTTTCCCAAGAGTGAATGCTTGGAACACCCAAGAGAGTATTCCGGGCTGCATACTTACCGCTGTCCATAACCCCAAAAAATTGTCCAACTCATGACGGGAAATGTGTATCCTACTATCCAACAAAGTAACAACAACCAAACATTCATCATGAGTGATTAGAATAGGTTTAAAAACTGAAAATTACCATTTCTTATGGTTGCCTTCTTGCTTGTGACAACGAGCATGATGTGGATAGCAAGTGGAATAATGGTGCAACTACTATAATATCCATAATTCTTCCTGTAGCTCCAAGAATGTCAATACTAAAAACAACTCATAATTGACCCACCAAACTTCAACAATTCGAAAATTCATCCCGGCTATGACATTCCTTATATGTATGGTGGCAAACCAAGAGTAGGGCCAACAAAAGATGTTGAAATCAGCAGTACTAATTTTTGGGCCAACCAATATGAAAAACAACACACAAAAAGAAGATAGTACAACAATGTTACCTTGTGAGACCATAAGTATTTGGAACCACCCACCATGTTCTTTGTCATTTCTCCTCAAGACCCAAACCACAATCTTTTCCTCACATGCATTAGCCCAAGTAATGTAATCAAAACTGAATTGTGTGGAAATAAAACTAAGTGTCTTACCACATTTTGAAATCACTCCTTTGCTGCCCTTACTTTCACTTGGACTGAATTTTAGAAGGTGTTGGCCTTCTTGCCAATGATCTGGGGCTTCCTTAGGAAGATTCTTTATCCACTTAGTACCTTTCATCTTGTCTTCATTGTTAGCACCATATTCATAATGAACAAAGCAAGGCAAGGACAAAGTATGATGATGATACAACAAATCAAAGTGCTTACCCTTAGTAGTTGCCATAACAAGTTTCCCAATCAGAAAGTCATCATTAGCTCCTTGAAAAATACTTTTCCTTCTTACTTCCGGATCTCCTAAAGCCCAATCATGCTTTCCAACACTTATGCTTGCCATAGTCAATTCTAAACTTTCACTTATTCCCATTAAATCAGCTGTAAAAATCACAAAATCAGAATTGATAATCTTTGTAAAAATGGAAAATCACTTGGTTCCCATACCTTAGAGTGCCCATATGAGTGACCTTGACCCAAGGAGTCTTCTTGCCCCATTTTGCAGCCCATAATCCTCATTTTATCTCTGTCTCTTACATGTTTCTCATGAGGAATACAAATCTGAAATGAAAAAGTATGCAACCATAAATCAACCTCTTCATACCTTGAAATGTTATCATGTGAGCTGTCCCCTTTGGCTGAATGAGGAAGTTCTGATATACCCTCTTCATGCTCAAACCGATTGCCAACATTATCACCCGGAATGGTGGCTTCAACCACTAAACTCTCTTTACCCTCTTGTGGATCTGATTTTACTTCTTCCTTAGGCTCAAGACCCTTGATCCATCCTTCTGAAACTTCACTATCACATATGCAATCATTAGAAAGTAAGTGAACATCTTTTACTAATACGAAATCTTTACCTTGCATGATATCTTGTGGATCTACATTTGATAGTTCACTCGAAGCAAGCTCCTCATTAGTCAAATATGGTCTCAACTTCTCTTTACACAGATCTACCATACTTCGAGCTAGTGCTTCTGCTGTGGGTGACATTTCTTGCTCCTCCTTTCTCATATAGGCAAATAAAATTGTTAGAAGTGGCATCAAAATATCATCCTCATTCAAAATTGAAGACATGATTGTTTGCATTGAGGAAACAACAATTTCTGCATGATCCTTATGAATAGTAGTAAAAAAATTATCAAACATTTGGAAAATGAGTTCATAACATTCCAGATCTACCATTAGTACCCAAGATCTAATGTAAGAGCATTTGTGGTGTCACCAAGATCCTTAAAACTTTCCACCATGAGCTGAAATATTTCCTTCATGATGTTGTCACTATATGGTGGTTTTAAAGCTTTTATCCTCATAATTTCACTGATACAAGTGACAACTACAAGTCTCACATCCGTATTTGAATGTCTCAAAAATCTAGGACTAGCCAAATGGTTCACCAAATAAAGCGTAGAATATTCTATAAATCAAGGCCTTTTTAATGAGCTATAAATCTGAAATTTTTGATAACCGAAACCATAGTTCAAAAAATCGTTATCGGCGATTAATCGGCAGGCCAAATTTTGACTCGGAAATCGGGAATCGACAATTTATCGGCATTAATCGACAACTTTATCGCTACTTTTAAAAACATTTAAATTCATAAAATATACTTAAATTAAATGTAAAAACAATGTTAAATGATGCGAGAAGTGACTCTATAGAATGCCATAGGCCCATATGCATATTTTCTATTAAGTTTTGACCAAAAAAGAGAGTACAAAGTTTGCAAACAAAAATGCTCATAGAGTCATGTCACATGTGACTTTTGAAGTATCACTATCAAATATCAATAATATTCTATTTCATTAGGCATGCCTAAAATAAGTTTGTTGCGCTTGCGGCTACCTCATGGAAGTGGAAGGTAAATATTCCTCCTCTGCAACACCAACATTGTCATCTACAAACATATCATCTGGATCATCACCAACTTCTAATGTCCCTAATGGTATTGCTTCTTCAGTCTCTCTCTCCAAAGCTTCTATCTGCTTTGTAGTAAACATAGGCTCTACATCATCAGGCTCAACAATCCAGTCATCATATGGATCAATGTCAGCCAAGTCAGTTGCATCATAACTCTGTGCCCCCTCCACTTGTCTCACACGTTGAAGCGAAGATTGTATCGCATGAAGACAAGGTCATTGAGGTGTTGTGTTGTCAACCTATGCGTTTCTTTGTGTGAACAACTTTGAACATGCTTTAATTACGTTTGCATCCGGAAAGCCTTTGCATGGTTGACACAAAATGCGGATGGCCAACTTTTGAAGATTTGGTGTTTTTGCACCATAATCTTCCCACCACAAATCTGCAAATAAGACATTTATAATTTTGTAAGTTAACTAGGCTTGAATAAATGAAAGAATTCTAGACTTCTAGTATCTAGTTCTACGTGTAATGAGACTAAATAAAAATGACTTAATTTGTTTTTACTTGGCTGAAAAGTGTTTATTCTTCCCACACGTAGAGCCGAAGAAAAGAGCCTCCCCTCTGCAGTCTTGTAAATCTACAGCTCGTCAAGAATTGCATCTCTAATATCTTCATCAGATACCATCCTCTCTATGCATGTATTAAGGCCATCTATAACCTCCTCATCAACCTTAAATGATGGGGAATAGAAAAAATTCGGGTTTAGGTTGTCAGCGTTGCATGTATATGTCGATGGAGTGTCTTGTTCCATCTCCAATCCATTATGCTCCAAATGGGTTCATATTTTTGCTTGATTGTGCCATAATATTTAGCTATGGCCTCCTTGGCCACATCCATAGCCTCATACAAATAACCCATTGGGTTTTTCTCCCCATCCACCATCTCAGTAGAACTTCAAACGAAAGACTCGACACCTAAAACAAAATAACATATATATTTAAAATCAAAATTAATAAAAAATTATATAACAAATGATAAATAAACAAATATTCAAGTTTAGATTACCTTCATGATTTCTTCCATTTGCTTCGTAAACATATCATCAAAAACGGTCTTCACGACCCTTTCCCCTTCGGTCTTCCTAAGCGGGGAGACTCCAACCACCGCGTGCTCACAAACATCTGCTTAAGGGATGTTAATGAGGTTGCAATGCTCTGCAATGTAATGAAGTTTGTGGCAAATCGTGTGACCCCTGATCGCATAAGCTCCTTTCCATTGGTGTGCTCTCTTATCAAGTTTAACACCCAAGTGTGATTGTAGATGAATTTTGTAATATTTCTTGTGTCTTCAACCACATTTTTCACCCATGAGAGTTTTCCTATGTCCTCCAATAAGAGATCCAAACAATGGGCTGCACAAGGGGTTCAAAAAAGTGTAGGGTGCCTCTCCTCAAGAAGTCTCCTTGTTGCTACATATGCCACCGCATTGTTGTCACATCACAACTTGGACGACATTCTCCACGCCCACCTCTTTCACCATCTCATCTAACATATCACACAAAGTGCTTGCAGTTTTCACTTGGTGGGAGGCATCAATTGATTTCAGGAAGACCAACTGCCCACTTGATGCCACTAGGAAGTTAATCAATGTGCGGTTTTTCCCATCTGTCCACCCATCAGACAAAATGGTGCATCCTTTTTTTGCCACACCTTTTTTTTGCTCTTCTACAAGAGTTTTGGTATGTGTGACGAAATCCTCCAACAATGGGCCACTCAAATCATGGGGAGTAGGAGCCTTGAACCCCTTCTCAACAACAATCAATGCAATGACCAAATTCTCCCAATATGGACTTTTTGCCACATTGAAAGGAATGTTGTTGTAGTACCAAAAGTTTGCCGCAACTATTCTTGCTTCATTGTGCATTTCTTTATTCCAAGCGGTACCTTCGAGTGAAGGTTGTGAACCAGGAGTACTTCGAGGAACAAAAACATCATTTGAACTACTATCAGTGGATGAACCCCGTCCCATTGTTTGACCTCGTGGAGTTGGGGCATTAGAAGATGCTCAATGTCAAAATATTCCTCGCTGCCCTCCTATTTGCTAGGGTTGCAAGTGCATCAACTTTTCTCTTCTTTTCTTTTTTTCTCTGCATAAGCTGCAAGGTAAGCAAACAACTCTCGTTGAGCCTCAGGCGGTGCTTGATTGCACACTGTCACTTCATTCCTTAGTATCCGTGCAATGTGGAACTTAAGGCGATAAACACCTCCACTCATCTTCATGCCACAATAATTGCATACAACACAATTGCCTTCTTTGGTTCACAATGCTTCCAAGAGGGGTCATTTGATTTAGGCTTACTAAGAGCAACTGAACTTGAACCGGATCCCGATGCCATTCTACAAAAAAAAAAAAACAATTGTCTTAGATTTACAAGCCTTAGAGAAATTAAATTGTATGACAAAATTAAGAATAATATTGCTATTGCATGAAGAAAAAATTACAACAAAGCTATATTGAAGACGTATGATTCTCATTTTTATATAGTATATTGTATTATTACTATTATATTATGATAACTTTAGATAATATTTTTAAAATCGTTATATACTATTATAAATTTATAGTGTATCATTGTATAGTATATAATATATATTGTTCAGTTAACTATAAATTTATAATAATGTACAATATATAGTTATACAAAATGTATAAAATTAAATTTATAGTTATACATGTATGTTGAGTGCTCACAGTCACATTAAAGATTGTAATATGTATAAAATTAACTGTTATAACTTATTTTATATAAATGTATAACTATACACTATATAGTATACTTGTATATACTATAACAGTTAACTATTAAGTTTAACAGTAGACTGTAATATATTAAATATATACAAAAGTAACAAAACTAATTAATATATTAAATAAATACTATTTACTATTTAGTATTAACTATTAAGTTATTAACGTTTTGTTAAATCTTTTATTAGACTATAGAATATTAAATATTTTATTCATATTGTAAAGTCGTGTAATCGTACACCTTTGTATAGTTATACTATTATATAATATAATTATTAATATTGAAGATCTTTAAAAAAGGAAAAACAATACTTTATAATACTCTAGTAAACAATAATACCTACCTAGGGGCCATGAGTGTTGGAAAATAGGGCTGGAAACCACTTCAAATGCACTCGAAACCACCTTGATGAACTCGAAACCACCTTGAATGCCCACGAAATCACGTCAAATGCCACGAAACCAGGTTGAATGCCCTCGTAACCACGTCGAATGCTCGCGAATGGAGGAAATACGAGTCGCTGGAGCAAAAACGCGTCGAGCAGGAGAAAACAAGAGAAAAAATGAATCGATTTGGTCTTTTTTCGCATTAAAACCTAAGCCACAATTTCATCTGCGATTTTCCACGATTTAAGCTGCGATTTTCCACGATTTTGCATGATTTTAATCGCCAAAAATTGCCGGTTTATCGGGAACCAACGAATCACGATTTTTAGAAAGTTTTATCGTTTTGCTTGCCTAAAACGATTAATCGCGATTATCGGGTGATTAATCGCGAGTTTTAAAACAAAGACCGAAACCACCTCAAAATAGACCCCCACATCCGAAAACCAATCGTTAGGGTTAGGATAATTTGCATAAATAATTTCCAGCACTTTAAACCCTTCCAATACACCCAAAATAGCTGCCCCACACTTGGAAAATTATGCCAACACAAATCAGATTAAATATATTGCTTGTTCACCCTTCAAACATACCAAAATATAACCCAAATCAAGTCGCCATAGCTGGAATAAAAGCAACAATAACCAGCAGCTTAAAAATACTATTAAATCCTTCCCAAATCACTTAAAATGGAGCCACAATATGCCAATACAGATCAGATTGTATAACTACTTCAAAAGACACCCAAACATGCCAAAATAACCACCCATGCAAGTCGTTATGGCTGGAATAATTGCAGCATTAATGGCAGATCATAAAACACTATAAAACTCTCCAATAATCATCAATAAAATGCAGATTTCCTTCTCAAATAAATGCATCAATCATAGAATGAATATATCATGCAACATTCACTCAATGAAAGCTTAGAAGGCCTCACACTCTCCACAATAATGGTGGTGTTGAAGAACACCTTTGTTTGAGATCTCAATGGGCATACATCCCTTCTTCAAGCATGAAGAAATTTTAATAAAAGCATCAACATGCCCCCAAGGGGTTGCCATTTCTCCTTATATAGCTTTGGCATTTCAAATCTCCAAGTTTCCCTCCTTTCTATGGCGCATTTCCTCATGTAGAAGGGTCACTTTTAATATGGGTCTCTTTTACTTGAAAAGTCAAACTCCAAATAGAATATTAATTCCCTCTTTTAATATTTAAAAATAAAACATAAGAGGAGAATTAATTATTTAATTTTAAAATAAAAGGAGTAATGACATTTTCCAAATTTTTATCCGAAGAGTGGATTAAAAGGTCTCCCATATTTTTAATTAATTAATGTCCCAAAAGGGGACATTACACCGTACTGTACATGTTTCCTAGTAACATAGGCTTAAAGTGATAAAGTCAAGGTGAATTTAGTCTAAGAGAGTCATTACCTTTGTTTCAAAGTGTTATTGACTATTATTATTATTTTTCTAATAAAGTCATTATTAGAAATTTCATTCTCAAAGCATTGTAAAATAATATTTGTGTTAGTAATTTTGTTGTCAAATTAGATTGTCAAGTCATTGTAGAAGTCTATAAAATAAAAAAATTGTCTTACAAACGCATTTTTGGTTTTACCCGATGTCCGAGTCCAAGTCGAGGGGGCATTTCAAATTGAGTTCCACGATCAAATTCAACCGAGTTAAGCAACACATCAACCGGAGGTCGGAAGCATCGAGGTTGGAGGTTGATCAACGCGACCTCTTGCGCTACCACCAACGACGGGGCCGTGTTGGTGTGTGTTATTTTCCACATCATTAGGTGAGTCATCTCACTTAGGTGAGATCGTAGGTCCATGTGTCATTTAGGGGTCATTATGAGATTCTCTTATGTGTCAGTGCGTCATATGCGTCATTGGGAGTTACACTTCTATTTTGGGAATGTAACTCCCCCTCTCTACTTGAGTTGTCATGATTGCAACACTGGGGGTTACTCAACACCTCCTATATGTACACCCCATTTGATCTATGAGATAGAGGAGAGTTTTATGGCTTAACCAAGTTCTGCCCGTGTTTCAAATCTTTGCATGCACATTCGGTTGATGCTCGCTCCTCCCGAGATCTCTTCATGCTGCCATTCGCACGTTGTCCTTTTGATCCTCGCTTGCGGGTTTTAAACCCTCTTTCATGGTATCAGAGCGGATCTTGTGGATCCGTGCACTCATGCGCGTTTACGTGCGTGTTTTCGGCTTGCGGCATGATATTGATTCTCGTTGCGTGCGTCGTAATGGTTATTCCGATCGTGCTCTACTTGCACTGATTCGGTTTCATACCTCTGTTTGGGTTTGTTTGTGGTTCGTTTGGTCGTGTTGGTGTTTATGGTTTTCCGGCTTCTTTGAGGTTTGCATGCAGTTTTTTGGAGCAGCTTCGCTTGCATTTTCAAGGGTTCTTGGTTTTATGTCGGGTTAGAAGAGCCAATCCGGGGCTGGTTAAGAACCGAGCTGTCCCTAGCTCGTTATACACTTCCCACGAGTTTTCCTTAGCCAGTTGTTTCAACTCGAGCTCGTGCCTTGGTTAAACGGGATCATTTTTTGTTTGTTGCATTGTGCTCGTGCCTTGTCACAGCTAACTCTGCAATTTCAGGCTGGTTCGTGGCTCATTCTTGGGTGTTCTGGCATTGTATGAGTGCCTTTCGGGGTATATTATAGTTTGAGGTTGCTTTTTTAGAGGTTGCAGACCCTGTGGACTGCATGCTCCTGCATTGAACAAAGCTCCTGCGTTGTTACACCTGCACTCTTCATTGTCGTGCTCTACTCCGGTCTTGACCCTCCTCGTGCCTCCACCGTTGTCCCCGCCTCTTTTTTTGTGACCCTCTCTACGTGCATTCTCCTGCCTCCACCGTTCGAACTTCTCCTCCTCGTGTTTGGAGCCTCCACATTTTTTTGTTTTTGTGTGGGTTGGAACGTTCTTGTTCTACGTGCATTCTCCTACCATTGCCACCATCTCAGAACTTCTCCTCCTACTGCGTGTTTGGAGCCTCCACCCACTTGTTGCTCGTTGTTTCTTTGTTTGCTTGTGTTTGCTTGTATAACGGCCTTTTTACAACAACTTGCTGACTCCTTCCAACTTGGGACTTGGTGCATCTCCAGGCACGTAGCGGGTTTTCCATGCACAACTAGCCACACGGTTTCTCCAGCGCTGCACTCGACCCACATGAGGGTTCTGGCCCAACACAACACATTTAGCTCTCTTCCACCACGTGGCAACCTGCTCAACCTGACACACGGCTCGGTCAACAATCAACAACTTTGTGCATCCACATGGTTTGGCATTGATTTCTCCAACACGTGGGCCCATTACCTTTTAGTCTTGTTTGCGAGTTAAAATAATATGTTTTTTAATGTTTTAAGGATTAAAAACATTCACATGACATTGTAATAAGTTTTAAGGCTGTATTTTTGCTTGTTTCATTCCCTTCCTACGCATGTCGAAGACGGAGGGTGAGGTCCGGGGTTGGTAGGAGGCTAATCCCCCTCACAAGCAAAACAAACCCTGCTTGAAATTTGATGCCATTTCCAATGAGTACCCACACGACACCCTTTGCACCCATTTCGGGCATTTTTTTATCAGTTTGCGTGTTTATTGGCTTTTTCCATTAGTTGCGGGAATCGTAATAATGCCATAACTTTTGACTCGCAACTCGTTTTTGAGCGCTTCCTTGGTCAAAGTTGCATGATTTCTTGCACTTTATGTGATGGCATTGTCAGTTTTGTAAACACACTACTTTATAAAGTGCCGCATTCTGGGGGTTGACTAGTACTCTTGGGTTTTCACATGTAGACGCATTATCGGCCGAGTCCGATGTCTTGCTTTTGTGCACCTTGCACTTTTGATTCTGCATCATGGAGAGTGCTCTTTCCATACTTGAGCGTCGTAGGATCGCCTTACAGCCTCCGCCACTTCTCATCGGGAGAGGGAACTATTCAGCTTAGTGTGCTTCCATGGAACGTTATTTCGCTCACGAGGTTTTTCACCCTTCTTACTTGGGCTAGTTCTGCACCCAGCTGATTATTGTCATCTAGAGGACTTTCTCGACACTTGCGACCACATCTTTGGTCACATGATGATGCATGTCTCCGAGATCTCTCTAGTTTCACGTGGCGACTCGAGATCCACCTCACCGTGTCTGGAGCATTCTTCAGTCCCTCTATGGAGACCCTTCACATACTACTATCATTGTTCTTTCTTCTGATTCGATTGTCTCCTCCATTTCTTTGTGTGATGGCGGTTCCACTTTGACATAGACTCGTTGGTTTCTACTTTTGATGACGAGGATTGTGCACCCGCTTCGATGTCGAGAGTACTACAGAGGACTCTTCTCCTCTTTCTTTCACTTTTCCAGAGAGTGTTGACACATCCCACATCTCATCAGATATCGAGCAGTCTCCTACTCGGCCTCATACAGTCATTACACCAGCCTCCTTTCCACTTCCAGTGTGTGAGGCCCCTTTCACTCCTTTACCTTCATTGGATGACTCATACCTATTTGACATCGCTCTTCTGTTTGTTGAGCCCCCTCATTGGGACGAGTATATGCTTGACCTTAGTCGTCTTTTCGCAGAGTCCACTTGTGATGCTCTACAGGTCCCTCATCCATCTACAGGTGTTTCATAGGAGTTCATCATCTCTGTTGTTGGGAGTGCCCCTTCCGGGAATCATGTCACTTCCACATTTCCAAAGACCTTCATTGATCCACCCTCAGCTGTGGATCCCTTTTCTATGTTATGGAGGATGTTTTGTTCCCTTCACATCACTGGACATCCTTTCTGCGAGTGTTCCTCTTTTTCACTCGATAGTTCTACGCATGTGGCATTACCTTCGGTTCCTTGGCACTCACTCGCTAGACCTATGTCACACTTGATGCACCACCGGACTCGAGTTCTTCATGTTGCTGCCTTGATTTCCTTTGTGGAGTGGGCGGACTTCCGGCATGTCATTTTGTCCTTCCTAAGGGCGAGGCACACGTTCGTTGCGGGTGGCTCTTCTTGATCCGAGGCATAGGATCTCGTTATCGACATTCTTACGGGAGACTTCTTAGAGCTGCGAGTTCGAGATCCGTTTATGGTTTCTTTTGCATTCCTCTCGTCTCCCTCTTCTTCTCTCTTCTTCTTTCCGAGAGATTGCCTCCTTGTACATGGGTACCTTTTCGAGCTCATCATGGCCGGGACCCATATTTGACATCTTTCTTAGATTAGAGAGTGTGTTTTTCTCTTGTGGTGGATGTTTTTCCCACCGGGTTTTCCTTCACTGCTTGGGATCTTCTTTCTTGTACATGGGTACCTCATCAGGCTTTGTGCGGGACCCATTTCTTGTTTCGACTTGCCGCCTCATCCTAAGTTACGATGAAGGGGGGTGTTGGTGTGTGTTATTTTCCACATCATTAGGTGAGTCATCTCACTTAGGTGAGATCGTAGGTCCATGTGTCATTTAGGGGTCATTATGAGATTCTCTTACGCGTCAGTGCGTCAGTGTGTCATTGGGAGTTACACTTCTATTCTGGGAATGTAACTCCCTCTCTCTACTCGAGTTGTCATGATTGCAGCCTTGGGGTTACTCGGACTGTCCTATATGTACACCCCATTTGATCTATGAGATAGAGGAGAGTTTTATGGCTTAACCAGGTTCTTCCCGTGTTTCAAATCTTTGCATGCACATTCGGTTGATGCTCGCTCCTCCCGAGATCTCTTCACGTTGTCGTTCGCACGTCCGTTGATGTGCACGTCATCCCTCGTGATCCTCGCTTGCGGGTTTTAAACCCTCTTTCGAGCCGCATATCGAGTTGTGATGGCATTTTTGTGGTGTATGTGCTTTTTAGTTGTGCAGTGTGTTTCTTTTCAGTTTTCTGCTTTGCGTGGTTTGTATTGGATGCTGGAAAATGATTGTATTGGAGAGCAGATGAATGCAAAGATCCTCTCGATTGCGGTACTTCGTTGGAAGATGATCGGTCAGTGAATACGTTCATTGGCAATGGTGATCATGTGCGCAAGATCCAAGACAACAAGATCTGGTTAGTAGTATGCAACATGATACGATTTTCTTTTCAGTGTTCCCGTTTTGCGCTTTGATGAATAAATGGAAATTTCACATTGTGGGGGGGGACACGACAATTAATAACTGGCTAAAGTCAAGGGCAACTTCCAGTGGCAGTGGCAATTGTCTATGTTCGAGATCGAGTGGCAACGATCAACAACAATGGCTGCAATTAAGAACTTTGCGATTCTTATGGAATGTGATGCGAAATCTTTTCCAGATGAGTTTTCTTCTTCAGTTTTGTAATATGTGAGTTGATTCCTATATACTTCCCTGATGTATAAGCATAGTGGTGAACAAAAGCACTAGAGTAAGTCAGTTCATGGATCTTGAAAGGGTTTGTGGGAGGATCTAGAAAACCACCCAAGGTGGACAGTTGATGGGGCTTGTCACGTCAGGGTTTGTGGTAAGCTTTTTTAAAACCATGAAAGGAGAGAGCCTTTCTTTTGGATCAAGATCATAAGCCACATAGTAGGACATGTTACACAGGGGTGATCATACTGCAGTTGAGTGTGTGCATGTTTTTCTACCATGTTTGCACTAAATGGGGGAATGCTAAGAAAATACATGTTAGTGCTAACATTATGTTAGTGGGATAATTATGGATGTAAATATAAATGTAAATGTAAATGTAACCACCCTCGTAAGTTGTTTATTATATTGTTTATGTGAGGTTTGGTTGTTAAACCAAACTCACGTATTTAGGAGAGTGGTTGTAGGAGGTTTCCTATTTTATAGGAAACATCCTCTCTATAAATATGTATGTTGTTGAATGGTGAATATAATGAAGTTTTTGATATTTGTGCTGTGCGAATTCTGAATCAAACTCGTCAGCTCTTGTATGAGGTGCTCCCTAAGCTATGAAGATTGTAATAAAACTTGAGGAATACAAAGTTGTTGTTTCATAACTTGTTATTATATTAAGGTATGTACTTGCATTTGCTATTTTGTGTATGCTGTTATTGCTAGTCTAATATCTCAGTAGACTATATCTATACTATAGTGCTCTTTGTTTTGCGGTGCTTTTTTTTGTGAAGTCCATACTGCCTGTGAAGATATGGTCTTGTGAAGGTCTTCAAAAGTTGCGATGATTTTCTTTCTTTGTGATGCTCTTTGTAGCTTGTGAAGCTCTAATTTTACCCTCATTTTTGCTGCTTTTTGCAAATTCAAATATCCAATTCTCTGTATCCTCTTCAACACTTAGCATCGAGAGCCTACAACCAAAATGAAAGGATACTTTCTAGGAAAGCACAAGAAGTCAACACATGATATACTCCAATAAGAGCCCAAAATTAAGAATAAACCACATGCTACTTATAGACAAGAATGCAAGAAACTGCAACATGAAAAAGTAAAACCCAAAGCCTTTAGAGGTGAAAGAAAATAACCAAAACCACCCTTAAAAGACCATTATTTAGGCATCTTTATTCATTTTTATCGTTGAAATTTTTAAAGGGAGTGCCCCCAAATTTGGGTGTGCTGGTGACAAAAAATCCAATGTTGTTTATGATTAAATATTGGTGATGATCTTGTAGTGCAAATGACAAGTCCAATAATGGTTAGTAGGCTAGAAATTACAGGCATTAGAGGACCTTGAGTAACCAGTTTCATATTAGTTTTAATTGTATGCCAACTAGATTCTTTTAATTTTCAGGGTCACTTGAGGAATGCTTGTCATGTGTTCCTATTATGTCCTAGGGTTTTGTTCCCGACTTTGCATACCATTGCTGAGTATTTGGCTCTGCTGGATAAGTCTGCATTTGTTAGGCAATTATGTGTTTGCAGTTACAGTTCTCTGCCCTTTGGGTGGTGCTTTCTTATTTAATGAGCTCCCCATAGGAGCTTCGATGTAGGAGCATCTGGGTTCACAAGCAATTCCACATCCAAAGTAGATGCATTCTTGTTGATATTATTTTCTTTCATGAAATGGAGTGGGCTTGCATCTCCTAACAAAAGGGATTAAATATCAAAATTGAGATGGCTTATGATCGAATTGAGGGGCCATTCCTCATTGCTATGTAGAAGGCCTTAGGTTTAGGTTCCATATTTGTGCAATCAGTTCATACTCTTTTCAATGATGCTACTGCCTGTTTGACTATTAATGAGCATCATTCTAAGCAATTTGTCCTCTTCAAATCTATTAGGAAGTTTGCCTCCTTGTCCTCTCTCTCTATGTGCTTGCTTGCTAAGGGTTTTGGCTACCTTATAAGTGACTATGCTTCTAAAGGGCATCTCTTGTTGGAAGTGACAAGGACCGAGGGGGTGAATCAATCCCCAATAAAACCTTTTACTCTTTATACTTCAAACATCAAACACACATCCTCATGAAACACATACATTAATGCTTGATCACAATCAAATATAATTCACCATGAAATATACTTCACCAAAGCAAGGATTCATTCATACATATCAATAAGAACACAAGATATACTCAAAACCTTTCTTTATTGATATTCAAATCAGATCACAACAAATGATGCCTTCAACAATACATCAACAAGATACAATCAAGTGATATCAATGCAATCAACTATGCCTCTTGAATACACAAGAGTATATTCCTCCTTTGCATAAGACTTCAGCTCATAATCAGACCTGCAAATACTTCAGAGACCTGGAAATAACATCAACACACTCTGAATATAACTATCAACACATGACACCAACTCTTCCCTCCTTCATCAACTTGCCATCAAGGAAACTTCACCATCCTTTGCTTCGCTCAAATCCACCTCATGAAAAAGACCACCAACTACTAACCTAGAATGAAATTCTAGGGGTTTTGGGCTAGGCCCAAGGGGGTTTTCTTTGCAGCAAGAGATCTTCAAAAGAAGATAAAAGGGGTTCCAAAAGATTAACAACATTGTACCCAAAACATCACTTTTATAGCCTCTCCTTCATTCAAATTCAAAATAGGCGGTTTCCCTCCATTAGCTTGACCATACCAACTCAAAAACATCCCATATGAATCACTAGAACATTCATAATTGACCCATATAGGTCGGCCATGCCAAAAACCTTCATTCATGCACCAAAAATCCTCAAAATGCCATCACTAGAATGAGAAAAATCCCCTCATGCCAAAACTATTTTTAGTCAAGCTCTAAAAATCACCACACATGAGTAATATGTCATTTAAACATCATCTATGGTCACAATTTTCATGAACCAATCGATTATTTCATTTAATGGGCCCACTTGACTCATTACCTTCTCAAAACAACTGTTTCGAATGTTAGGGAATAAGAGATAAAATATGCGGAATAATCCCTTACGAATCGCATGTGTAGAAAACTAATATGCGATAAAATATTATAGATCTCAAATAAAAGTGCGAATAAATAACACAACACGGAGAGACAATATTTAACGTGGTTCACCCAATTTGGGCTATGTCTACCAAGAATCACTTGCTTAGATTTTATTAAAAGCCTCCATTCTCTCAATACAATACCCAGATCCGTTTGGAGCTATGCTCAACAAACTCTCTGAGAATTCACACCCGAATTCAAAGCACATCTGCAATACATTTGCTTGTCTATCTATCATATGCATAAGACCATATAAATAGACAATTGCTTAAGCAGTTTGATACAAAACCGTGGGTATCAAAACCATGGGCAAAAACCGTGGGTATCAAAACAATGGGTACCGAAAAATCATGGGCCCAAAAACAGCCCATAACGGTTATCCATTACCCATGGGTTAATAAACCACCCATGAAAATTTGCTTTGGGGCTTCGCCCCAAGCCCCCATCGATCGGGGGGCTTCACCCCCTAAACCCCCTTGACCCGCTCACCGGTGAGCGGGACCGCCGTAAAAATACCCGAGTGTAACACATAGAAGATGTACCACACTCTAACATGAAAACAAGCTCGACAAACATAACATCCAACACTCTGTCTTTACCTTTGGGCCTTAAGAGCACCCAAGAACACCTCAACTATTGGTGTGACCACTCAATGGAAATCCCAAGACCTATACATCATTCCTATGTAAGTTAGAACTTATGAAACATCCCCTGGTTCAAACCACAACAACTTTACCCTTTACCAAATCAAGCTGCCCAAAAATAGTTTTACAAATGCAACTAGTTTGCACCCTTGTTGACACTTTCAAGACTTCCAAATGGATTTATTAGATGCCAAATTCATCCTTCTTCACATTCTAGGTGATAGCAAGCATCACCCAATCCATTTAATGCACTAACCAACTCAATCTTTCAGCAAAAGCAGTTCTGTCCTACAAAGCCAAAATCTTTCTTGTCCACAAAATGACCTGGAAACCTCATCAAAATTCATCATCATGAAACCAAACTTATACCATTGGAAAGCTCTCTAAGTTCCCTCTTTCTAGAACATATTGGAACTCCTTCCAACTCCAAGTGGAAGGCCTTCAACCAAGTTGATCTCTGCAAACTCTGAAATTGCCCCAAAATTGCCCTTTGACCAGTCAACATAAATGAAGCATACTAGACCATTTAACTATATTACCATGACCTAAAATTATCATGGACATCAAGAACAACTCACATACTTGCCATAATGTCCATTTATTTTATAGCTCCTTTGGACAATCTTGTCTTAAACTGAACTTCTTCGTAAACTAACCTGTTTGAGTGGGGTCCACTCATCACCATAAACTCTTTCATACTTTTCTGGAAACTTGAAGGAGTCCTCTACATCATCCAATCATCATCCAAGCATTAGCAAGAAAAATTGGCCACATAGGAAGCAAATCTCTCCTATTGCTTTTGAGCTAGGGCTTCAAATTCATAAAAACCTGTGTACCTTCTTAACATTCGTTCATAAAAATGTGACAATGAAATTACCTCATTCTTTTTGTGAAACCTTTTAGGCTCAATGTAGAAACATCCTTGAAAGCCACAAGGTCCCATCCAAAGCACATAATTCAGGGTGAGCATGAGAAGGTGCTATTCGAGCTGGAAATGCCTTTCTTTTTGACCATGTTTCACCAAAATCGACATAACTTGCAAAATTTTCTTCAGAATGATTCCAAATTTTGCTCACACCTCAAGGACAACCCTATGCATCATCTCCAATCATTGTCGTGTCACAAATAACTCTCCATCTCTCCAGCCTATCTCATTTGCATAGCTAACCCTTAGGTTTTTGCATTGTAAAGGCTAGGGTCAATGAAACAACCGCATAGCACATCATAGAAACAATCCAAAAGGTTCTAACATACCTGGTATATCATCATAAAAACGCTTGCATGCATCCATGAGCTCATATAGCTCCACAACTCAATCTCACGCATTCTAACACCATGCCTGGTCCAAATAAGCACTTGAAATATGGTCATTCACTTGTATCTGCACCACTGAAACTCATGTGAGTGCCCAAGCACTCCCAAAACATGCTCTCCATCATGCTAATATTTTATATATGAAATATGGAATTTTTAGAAGCCAATATAACCAATAAACACCCAAAACACACTGCTGGAAATGAAATACACACTGGAAATTGCAGCCACAATTAATTATAAATATAGATATAGAAGTCTCCAAAAATCATGCAACTCAAGATTCCGGCCTTTAAAAATATGGCAAATAAGATTACAAAACCAGATTTATCAAATTCCTTGCCAATGTCTTCAAACCCTACCCAAGGTAGGTCGCTCCACCCTAGAAAAATAGTATAACAGCTGGAAATGCCAAAAAGATCTTCAAATCAACTTCCTTCTTCAATGCCAAATGGTGATGAAGGGTTTTCGTCCTTCACCCAAGCCAAATGAAGGGTTTTCGTCCTTCAACAAGGCCTCACATGAGGGTTTTCATCCCCAAGTGGATGACTAAGGAGCAACAAGCTCTCTTTGCCAAGTATAGAGAAAATACGCCAAGCTAGATGCAAATGAACTCTCTCTTCTCCTTTTATATCTTTCCTTTGGCGCCAAAACTTAATTAGACAAGGCCGACCTGTATAGAACAAAAGAACACTAAAGAAAACATTATAATATTAGATAAAATATATTATAAAGTGCTCAAGGGTCTTCTCCTTCATTTCTTCTTCTTTGCCATGGAGAAGGGATGGCAAGAAGACCAATTTCCAGCTCTTAGGTGGGAAAAGGGACATTACAGTCCTCCCTCCCCAAAATTGCTTGTCCCCAAGCAATTGCAAACTCATTACATTCGCTGCCCCAATTTCTTCTTCTTCTTTCTTTTGAAGGTCTTCATCCTTCAATGGTGAAGGTGGCATCCTAGACAAGGCATCCACAACCACATTTTGCTTCCACTTCATTTCAATAGTGCAAAAACAACTGTAATCATGCATCTCTCCTCCAAAAATCAGAATGTACAAGTCTGAAAATGATACATCATAATCTGATTTTATTCCTACATTCAGCTGAAATCTTCCTCTCTCAATATTCCATGAAGGAATGCACTCAAAAAATGCAAATATACTGCTGCTCGTGGCTGTTAGTGGCAGCCCCAATTCTGATTTTTGCACATTCAATCCTCTAATCATGGTATAACAATTACCAAACTGAAATCTCACAAAGGAAAGCAACCCCGTGAATAAAGTAAGGACTGAAATTTGATTTGCATATTCTGAAAAATTAGGAGCAGCAGGCCCACAATTAAATTCAGCAGTTATCTTGGCCTTAAGTTTGAGAAAATCAGCCTCCCTAACATACCCATGAATTCTGATTTCATCATTTTCCAAGTGGAACTCATACTCCATGTGACTTTTGAAGGCAAGTTCCTCTAAATTTTGGATCTCTAGATGCCCCCAAACATTGTATGACTCAGCTGAAATGAAAACAAAATAGTCTAAGCAAAAACCATACCTCATCATGGGGTCATAGAACTGAAAAATAGAACCATCATTCTCCACTTTGGTGACCATGTGAACAGCTGCAAGTTTACCATAATGGTTTCCCTTTGCCCATACTTCTTTTGGTTCTCTCATTGAATCATGGGTTAACAATCCATAGAGAGAATATACAGAATTCCCTTCAAACTTATGCTTCCTAAAACATATCATGCTTAGCATCCTCTTTCATCAAATTCCATAAGCAAGGAGAAAAACTGAAATTCTTACCTTCACCCTTGTTTTGTCTCATGAAGTGGCCCGGATGATCAGCCCATGGAGTATCATGATCAGCCCTCAAGATCCTGTTCTTCACCCATGATTCGAGTACCAAATGGACTCGGTTTTGGTAAGGGATAAGCCCAACCATCACCTTGTATTTTCCCTTACTTATTTCTCCATCAAACACACATTAGCAAACTTGTTCTTTACATACTCAGCTGAAATTAGTGACTTCCAATCTGCTGTAATTTTAGATAAAGAACAGAAATGTGACTCCCATGGAATGGTATCTTCCACCAAATAACAAATTTCAAGTGTTTTCGAAGCATACCTTGCAAGGAGATCTTCTTACCTTTGTCCATGAGGCTTATCTTCATGCTTTGATAATTGAGAGTGAGCTTTCCCAACAAATGCCACCATTGAATTCCAAACACAATACCCAAGTCAGCCATCACATAGAAATCAGCACATACCTTGCTCCTTTGGCTACACCCTTCACCTTTTATCTTCCTTTTTCTTGGCATAGGCTGATCATTAGAACAAATACCCAATAAGAACATGGAAGAGAGCAATGAAATATAATTGTCATACCCTTTTAAAATTGCGAACTGTTTGGGCAAGTTGGGGAGCAATGAATTTGAAATCTTCTTGAGCCATGAGCTGCCCAATCCTCCCAACTCTTCCATTTTTATGGATCCTTGGGTTAGCCACATAAGAAATGAAAAGTTAGGATCACCATTATGACCTCCACACTTCATGATAGAGATTTCTTTCATACTAATTTTAAAATCAGATATTCTTCCCTTGGAAGACTTCATCCTAACACCCATATACCAATTGTGAGAACACCATAGAAATTGAGCCCAAGAGTCTATATGCCCTTTGCAAAGAATAACACTTCTTACCTCTTTACCCCATGAAGTATGATGTGCACAAAGGTGTTCAATCATTAGTGACAAAAGAGGACACATCATATATGAAACATGAGTATTCCTAACCATCCACTCATGGTAAAAATCTGAATTGATGCATAGGCCAAAACTGAAATACCTCCATGCCAGGGGCTGCCCATAACACTCAGAAATTCTGAGTTTAAATCAGCATGCAAACAATATTTCAAAAACACCTTACCTTCATGATCTTTTGCTTTCCGGGTGCTTACCTTCACTATATCTTTGCTTGATGCTTGCTTGTCAATTCCCCCATGTCCTTGTGCTTTCATAAGGCTGATATCTCCCTCAAATGACCTTCTTTTTACTGCTGTTATGTACAGATCAGCAGCTCCATTTTTGTGATCCTCGGACCTTCATGGAGAAATTCTTCCTCTCTCCTTGACCATATCAATTTGGGTGAGTGATTTCTAATACATTCACCATTATGATCCCAAAATTCCTTTCTAGGCACATGTATAACAACTGACATATGAATCAAATGAAAGAAGGAATTGATTATCTTTTCAAACATACCATAGCCTTTGGGAGGGGGAAAGCTCTTCACCAATTCTCCTTTAGGATCACCCGGATCCCATTCCTTCATGTGCATGCTATTAGGATCTTGCAAGCTTATCATTTCCTTTAGTATCCTCATATCATTACTCAAGACATGTCCCAATAAATGCAAGGATGGAGACAATAATTCGGAAGTGTACATACCAATCCGTGGGCTACCCACCCATTGAAGCCACTTATCTTCAACAATTGGAGCTACCTTTGCCATGCAATCATCCGTACTTTGTACACACATGTGTGTACCATCCTCATGGCTTGTGCTTGAGTCCCCAACCTCATTCTTTTCATCCTTATGCAAATCTGAATTTTCTTCAACACATTGCCCCATACAATCATTAGAAACCAAAGGAATATCATTAAATACCAATGAACTATTACCTTGGGACTCATCCTTGAAAGCTTGCATATCGAACCTTCCTATGATCTTTTCACTGAAATCATCCAAGAAGCAAACCGCATCTTCTCCTTGGGTCTCTATCACATGGTACCACCAATCCCTTGTTATCCCTTCCAAATGACAAGGGATGAATTCTAGGGCATCCTCCACACACATAGGGTTTGACTGCAAGTATGTCTCCAATTCTAACAACCATGATCTCACTGAAAGTTTGTTAGTGCCATCAAAATTAGAGATCTTACCCTTCCATGCCATCAATTCTTCAAACTTGAAACCCTAGGCCTTTTGAAGATCCGTGCTCTGATACCACTGTAATAACCCTTTTGAGGGTTTTATCAAATATTATATATGCAAATCTGAAACTGAAAATTGCAGCAGACTGAACACTAAAACCAGCGACTTATACTTGCTCAAAAGATGCCAAAACACCACAAAAAACACCACACAACTTGCCAATATTTTATATATGATATTTGGAATTTTTAGAAGCCAATATAACCAACAAACACTGAAAACACACTGCTGGAAATGAAATACACACTGAAATTGCAGCCACGAATTAATTATGAAATATAGATATAGAAGTCTCCAAAAATCATGCAACTCAAGATTCCGGCCTTTAAAAATATGGCAAATCAGATTACAAAACCAGATTTATCAAATTCCTTGCCAATGTCTTCAAACCCTACCCTAGGTAGGTCGCTCCACCCTAGAAAAATAGTATAACTGCTGGAAATGCCAAAAAGATCTTCAAATCAGCTTCCTTCTTCAATGCCAAATGGTGATGAAGGGTTTTTGTCCTTCACCCAAGCCAAATGAAGGGTTTTCGTCCTTCAACAAGAAGCCTCACATGAGGGTTTTCGTCCCCAAGTGGATGACTAAGGAGCAACAAGCTCTCTTTGCCAAGTATAGAGAAAATACGCCAAGCTAGATGCAAATGAACTCTCTTTTCTCCTTTTATATCTTTCCTTTGCGCCAAAACTTAATTAGACAAGGCCGACCTTATATAGAATAAAAAAACACTAAAGAAAACATTATAATATTAGATAAAATATATTATAAAGTGCTCAGGGTCTTCTCCTTCATTTCTTCTTCTTTTGACAACACCTAAAGAAAAACATGCCAACATCTCTCTCCCCAACTTCCCCATCTCTCAACTCATCAATGGTTCTTTGTTGATGACTTCTTCACTATTCTGGAAGAGGAAGTTGTCAGCAACACTATGGAGTGCTTCTTGAATTTCTACTTTGCCTCTAGCTCTACTATTCAATGGGAAAAACCAATTGCTATAGACAATGTTTTGGGGTTTGAAAAGTATAACTGGAAATGGATATCACATGGACTGATGTTCAACTTTTTTGTGTATCCGCTTTTCCTTCCAAGCTTCTCAAACTGAATTGGGGAACTATGTTGTGAAGAGTTTGGAAAAGAAGTTGACATATTGGCTTACTAAACCTCTCTCTACTGGTAAGTTCCAAATTTTTCAAAAGTGTTAGCTACCACTTATGTTTAATACTCTTCCTGCTGGCCCCTCTCCAAAGTTGCTACCTCGGAGGGGAAGATAGTAATCAGTTCCTTGAGCTATTGAAGTCCGAGAGTCTTGGATTGCCTTGCTCAGACATTGTATCTTTGCAAGTAGCCCTTATGGCAGACCAACTTGGAAGGGCTTGGCATTCATACCCTTCTTATAGCTCATGTGCCTATCAAAATTACGGGCATATTTGTTGCCAAAAGCATATATGGAAAGCTTAGGATTCCATTAAACCTTAGCTTGTGTGGAAAGGTGATAAGTTTAGGAATGGGCTATCTATCAACACTCATTCCCTGTGGCGGTCTCTAGTTATTAATTTCCATGGAGTGCCTTTAGCTGAAGTGCCTTGGGTCAAAACATGCAAGATTTTTCAGAAAGGACATACATGCGATTTCTAACATTTTTGATAGACACTCTAGAACTTGGATTTCTTAGCACAAGCTCAAGGCTAAGCATGGGCTCATCTCAAGATATAGTGAGTCACTTAGTGAAATTCAAATGGTTGTTCCCAATGAATCCTTTCAAAAATTTGCCTCAAAGCTCCCCCACAATGGTGGAGAGATTGGAATTGGAATTTGGTTACCCTCTATGTCGGTACAACCCATGGTTAGGCTATTAGTGGTTTTCCCCAAAGGAGGTGCCTTATGAAATGCTTAAGAGGTGATGGAATCTTTATAGTTGCTCCTTTCCTTGGGGCAGGAGATTTCTCGCTATCTGGTCTGCTACTGTTGAGCCCAAAAAAACTCACTTTGCTTGGTACGTTATTTACCAAGGGCTTCTTGTTGATGGCAGGTTGGTCCATATGGACCCACACCCAAATGTGACACCTCAAGAACATCTTTTGGCTATATGGATTCATCAAACCCTTCAAACTCGAACCCTTTTCTCAGAACATTATCATATTTGGGGATTCTGCCCTGCTACCTGCAAATTTCAAGAAATTTTAGCATATGTTTCACATTGAAAGTTGGAAAGAGAGAACTTATGCAGTTTTCAATCACGAGAAACTAGAAAAATATTTCTCTATTTCCTATTGTGTTGGTGCAGATTCAAGTCCAGGCTGAGAAGTGGCCTTGGAGGTGGAGCACCTTTGTACTTTGATTGCTCATTGGGGTGACGCTGCAACTGTTAGCAGAGTTCCTCTTGATTCACCCAGACATTGGCCATGGAAGATGGTTGTCCCTGCAGGATGGATGCTATGGACCAAGGGGTTGGGATGGGAAATGCATGTTTTCTTGCCTAGTTTGGGGTTAAAGAGGGAGATGAAAAGATGTGGTGTAAGAAGGCTAGGAAACCATGCTTAATACTGCACATCCTTCTAGCGGTGGGGAGGTAAACCTGATGGTCCACCACCGTCTCCTCTGTTGATGGGGATGGTGGTGCTAGTTGCCTGATTTAGCACAATCACTACTTATTTACACATCTTTGTGTAGTTGCCACTTGGTTGTGGACACTTCGATTTTTGTAAATGGTTGTAATTTTGGCTGCCTTGGGCCTTGTGCTTTTTCTCAGGCTTGTTGCCTGATTTGACATTTGGCTAGTGCTTGCTCAGGGTGTAATATTTTACTGCTGGCCTTTTTATGGGCATGTATTTATGGTCTTTAAACTTTTTAAACTCCTGAAATATAATTGCATACTTTCAATCAGAAAAAGAAAACATTAATGCCAGCTAAATGTGTTGTCAATGTTTTGTTCCCTTCCCAAAAAAGTGATGATGACTCAATACTAAGTAGTAACTCAACAAAATATATTCACATTTCTTATGTAGATTGAATTCGCCATCATTGCAATCTTTAGGTGCAGTATTTCTTCTTTTCCAACAAAACCAACAGGTCCAGAATAGCAAAGGAGAAAAATGGTGGAGAGGGAAGAACACAGAAATTACATAAATAATGAAGTGCTATGGACACAAACAAATATGGCGTTACACAAACAAATATGGCGTTACACAAACAAAAGGCAATTCAACCCTTAACAATGGCAGGCTTAGTTTGTACACAAAGTGGTTAACTGTTCTCCTTGAGAGCAGTTATGTTCATCCTCAACCACACAAAATGTCCCTTGGGTGTTTAAAAGCTAGTGGTTTAACCAAACCCATTGAATGTATTTTTGCTCTTAACTATTTACCTTTTGACTGTAAATAATATTAAACGGATAATAACTGTTAGTAACTGCTCAATCAATCCCATCCTTTAAAAATTAATTCTTCTCTGACAAATCAGTATGCATAGGCTAATCTGCCAGAATATTATAGTTACTTTCTATTGGTAACTCAATTCATTGCTACTTTACAAGTGAATTTGTCAGGTAGTCCAGTTTTCCAGTGCAATTGTTGAATATAAGGTTTGCCATTTGTAAACAATTGACTCTTCACTGATAAGTGACTAAAGCCCTACTTGCCAGAGGACTAAACTAGCAAAATTGATCCCACCATTGATCGAACATTAAACAGGATCCCTGTACCATCTTATCAAGGCCAATTTCTACCTATAGTTCTATCAATACTGTTGCAAATCTTTGAGATTCCTTCTGTACTTATTGTTGAGTTCCTTGTTAAAATGGGAGACTCATTGCTGTACTGTTGTTCCAATAGAGGTTTTATTAAAGGCGTGATAGTTCTAGAATAAAGGCTTTTGAGTCATAGAATTTGTTTGGGAAACCTTGTTTTAGAAAATATAATGATTATAATGTTCCAAAGTTTCTTATTTAGTGGACCATTTCAGAAACTGAGTCAAGGGGTGGGAAATGCATGCAATGATGCATAGTTGTGCCATTGGAAAAATTACTTTCTTTGTTTAGGGCCTAGCATGGAAATCGGCCCTTTTTTATCTTATTCATCGTGGCTGTTCCTCTTTGATCTTTCTTAATACTCATAATTCATATACTTGTTCAATTTTTTTATGTGATATGTAGAGTGTACTGTGTAGAACTGGACTCAAATGGATAATATAATGAACTATTCTTTTCGTAGATTGTTGTGAATCGCCTCATGATTATAGTTATTTAATTGGTGTTTAATTTCAAGTGGCATAAACTTTCTTTGTTGTTGTTTTGCAATTCTCGTGCAGACATCAAGTTTACTGGAAGCACCTGGAAGCTTATGAAATTTAAGACACAAATTGATTTGTGAATCTCGTACCTGTTCCCACATCATCTTTCCTTGAATTGAACATGTAAATCTTGTATTATAAGCATCTTGTTGTACTAGTTTTGAAAATACTCTAGACATGATTTTTTTGTACTAAACTTTACACAATTTTGAATCATTAATCTTGTCGGACAAGAGAATGCAATTTTAAGGCAACACAGAAAGAACTTTCTTGGGATTCTGAGTCACTTTCTTAAAGCACTCCCCCATGCATGATATGAGCAACAGCGGTTCCTTATATATTGCCTGAGAGCAGCAAAGAGTACGCCCAGAAAAACTGTTGGATGAAACTGTGAGTTTTTCTGTCTAAAGCAATTGCAGGGTCTATATTAGTACTGGTTTGGAGAATATTGTTAGTGAAGGTCCTTGGAATCGGTGTATTTGCTTGCCATAATTGTAAGGGGACTGCCATTTTGCTTTATTTAATCATAGGTGCTGTTATGTTAATAATAATTTATTAATAAGCATGGGTAAAAGTAATCGAACTGCTGTTATGTGTGGCTGATGAGGTGCCTAACTATTAAAGCATTCAATGAGCAGTGGTGATTTGACTGACTACCTTCACTAATTGCTTTCTATATAATTAATGGCTTCTCCATATGCTGGTATCTTATCACTAGTACTGTATCATGTGTTATTATTTTAAAGTTCTAATGCAGTTCCCTTGTAATTTTGCATTATTCAATTGCTTATTGATTGTATCAGTTGTTAAATGCTTGTGGTTCATGTAAATGCACAACCTTTCTAAATTCTCATATTGAGCTACACAATGTATTGAAATGTCTTCTGCCATTGTCTTTTTCAATTCCTGCTCGGGGTATCAATAAAGAAAAAGCTTAAAACATTTGTGCAGCAATGGTCTATCAAGCTTAAAGACAACTTGAAGGGTTAATGATTGTGATATGAAAGTTTGAAGATATGGTATGCAGTATGATGCAGCCACATTAGAGTTGAGCTTGAGGACATGATGTTGGTCATGCATGGCATGACCCGATGACGGATCCCAGAATGAGCTTGAGGACATGATGTTGGTCATCTATGGCATGACCTGATGACGGATCCCAGTATGACAATAAGTTTCTGCAGTCTGGTCAAGCTTAAAGACAGTTTGAAGGGCTAACCATTGTGCTATGAAAGTTTGAAGATATGGTATGCAGTATGATGCAGTGACATTAAAGTTGACCTTGAGGACATGATGTCGGCAATGCATGGCATGACCTACATGACCTGATGATGGATCCCAGTATGGCAATAAGTTCCTGTAGTCATCAGGGGATGGTAACAGTCTTATCAAGAGCTGAGGATATCAGTTAAAATCATTCAACAGTTTGAAGCTTGTATTTCCATTTCAAAATGATGAAGTTTGAGCTGTTTTAGGTGCAAATCCCTCACATTGATCTAGATGTCTTCCTGAGTTGTTGCAAATATAGTTGGTTGCTAGTACTAGCAAAATAATCTATTAGATGCAAAGGATATGCCCATAGAGACGAGGGGACAAGAAAACGACATAGATCACAATTCTGTTTCTTGTATAGTATTAAATACCCATTATTTGATCATTCAAAAATGTTAATTGTTTTATTGGAAATTATATTTATATCGTTAGAAAAAGATTTTTGTGGAAAAAATGCTTTGTAATATTTAACCATCAACATTTCCGGAGCACAACATGCCATCCATTAACTCGTGTGGTACATGGTGCATATTTAGTCTACTTCGGGACATAATAAATATATAATTAGCTTTACGATAATAAATTGTAATTACTAATATGAAAACATTAAATGGACACATCATTGATTTATTAATGATGTGACTCCACAAGTGGCTTAAGCCAAAGCCCTCATCTCTGGTCAAATTTAGGGAATGCCACCAATATCTATAGCCTCCAACCTAAAGTGAAATGGGTTTCCACGGCCAAAACTTCAGTGTCTTCAATGCAAAAATTGTGCAAGGTTTTGAAGAGTGCTTTGACAATGCTGATTTTACTTTCCTCTCGAGGAAGATAACAGTTTCATGTTCTTTCACCCTTTCTTGAATAGACCTCCCTGCTCCCCTATGTAAGGGACACCACAAGAACAATGTATGATGTAAAGACCACTTAGCTTAGCTGATCTTTTAGGTTGCAGCTGATCTTTCTCCAATCTAAATACCTTTCATATTTTGTTCTCGGCAGAAATGAGGTCTTGATATTTTTCTCCCGATGGTTTTAGAGATTTTGTTGGAAATATCTTCAATGTACGGAAAGAATGCCACACGAGCTTTTGCATACCCTAAGTCTATTTCTATGACAAACTCTTGCTTGTTTGAAGCCCTAAGACATTTGTTGCCCTTTGCATCCATTTCTCTCAAAAACCGGGGGCAAGTGTCTAATCTCTTGCTTTAAGTGTTCCTTACCACAAATTCTAAACGCCCTCATGACAAGGGTTTTGAGAACACTTTCCTTTTGTGTTGGGTGATGATGTGAAGAGGCATGCTAATATGGATCTGTTGTGTTCATACCTTTCCTATAAACATTCCACACAAGGGAGCCATTGTCCTTTTGCACAAGAAGAACATCCAAGAAAGTTAAGCTTTGTCTAATTCAATATCCTCCATGAACTTGATGATCCCCACCAAGCAATTGACATACGAATGAACTTCTTCAAACTTTTCCTTGCCATACTACCAACAAAGGTTGGTGTCATCCACATATTGTTTCCACCATTTTGGCTTGAGCGAGAAAGGAGTTTAGAGTCCTTTCCTCAAACTAATCCACAAAGAGGTTTGCAACCGCTAATGAAAGTGGATAACTCATTGACATCCATTTCATCTATTTATAGATGACCTTCGTTGAAAGAAAAGAAATTAGGCCTCAAACAGAAGGCAACCAACCTCATTTCGTCATTAGAGCAAGATCTCATTGCCTCGGTGCCCTCCAAGATTTTTTCACAAAATAACCCATCTCTTTCGGGTTCATAAGTTTTATAATCTAAAGTATAGTCTGTAGTCACTTCTCCAACTCTTTCTCCATTAGGTAAAATTCTTTCAGACCAAGCAAGAATCTGCTCGGGAGAAACTAATCCAATTCGAAGTTGTTGATGTTTATCCTGTTCACTCATAAAAAAAAATTTTGATTGATTTTGATCAAACTTCCTTCCTATCTATCTGAAAGTCTTTCTCAGATAGAATAGTATGATTCAATTCTAGAGCTAAAGATCGTAGTTCTCATTGAAGATCAATACCTTCGTATACAAGAATGCCACATCAAATCTACCAAAAATCCTCATCCCGAATTCTAATATTTTTGAAGGACTCCACTAAATTTGTTGAATCCTTGATGAAAGAGGAAGTGTTTCCGTAGAAGGTTTCAACTTGTTTCCCAAATGCACAATCGGATGGTATGTGGGGGCTTTGAGTTTTCAACAAGTGTGGTGATTTCTTTGTTGGGAATCTTCTTTATCTTCATTCTTATCCAATGAGGGAGCCTTTCTTAACTTGGAAATGAAGTGGTCAATCAATTTTTCATTAGAGTCCTATTTAAAATAACTATTGAATTCCCTTTGTCTTACTTGACCATAATAATATCTTTATTGCTATTTAAACTCTTTAAAGGCCTTCCGTTCCTCACATGTGATATTACAGGAGGAAGTTTAACATACCTCAAAGCAACTACAAAGTCTTGTCTCACCTCTTTTGTGACAAACATGTCGGGAGATTTCTCACCACATTATCAATCTCCACCATGAAATCTTCATTGGGAATATACCATGGAGATAACAAACGCCAACCCTCTCTTGAGACTTCAAAAATAGATCAATCCAAAATTGGGTTTGTCACGTAAGATACCAAGTTTCATGTTATTGATTTGGAGCTCTTGTACAATATTCTTTGCAGTCTCCCATGGATTCATACCATGTAGACCGTTCTCTCCACCTTCCATCAATGCATCAAGCTACGATACGAGAGCCAAGAGTGCACAATCTCGGGTGGCCCACAACCTTTCCATATTGTAGAGCATTGGCTAGTCATTATCACAAAGCATATGTTTGCACCAGTACTGAGATTGCTTTTGAGCTAGAATTAGAGGCTTTCGTATTCATCTAAACACCCTATCCCTCCAATCCAAATCATTAGATGCATCCACGTACGCATATTCTCCGTTGGAGTCCAAATCCAAGATCATTAGCAATGAAAGTGGGGAATGTGACCTCTAACGAGCCCTCCTCATTCACAACCTTCTTGTCACCCAAGACTCGTGGTAGACCCAACTTGATTCCAAGGCGACAACTAGATTATCATAACTTTGACAACTTTGTACAAGGTGGACTCCGATTAGAAGAACACTTGGACACAACATTCACTTCACAGTCACGATGAGAACTTTTCATCTTGTTATCAATTCCAAGAATATGTCATCCCCAACAAGATGATGTATGCTATGGACTACTATGGTTATGGTTGTGGAAAGAGTGAAAAGTGTTTGGGAACCTATTTTGGCGCTGAAAAGATGGATCGATATGGCATTGGCATTGACCTTGTGGTGCTCTACCTCACGACGAAGTTGATGCTATCTCTTCTAAACACAAAGAGGACTCTTCGATTATGACACCTTTGAGCAAGGGTCTCCTTGTGGTATCTACGAAGACCTCGCTTCCACGAACCTCGTTTTAGACACTGCTTTGTTTTTACCTTAACCTTATCCTAACTTGAACTCAAATTGGTATATCACTCCCTCATTGGCTGGGACCAACAAGATCACATACCAATCTATTCTGTCGAATGGGAAAGCTATCACGAGTTCATTGGATTGTGGGATGACATCCCATCAAGGGATAATAAGAAGGGCTTCACCATTGACCTTGATAGGTGTGCGTACTTTGGGAGGAGGTTGAGTTCTATGGTCATCAAAAATATCAATATTCAAAAAATCAATAAAAAAATTTAAAAATGCATCCCATAATGAAAATCTCTTTGAGGCACTAACGGAGGAACAATATAAAAAATCAGAAAAAGAAAAGAAAAGTAACCATTTTGTTGGTGAAAATCTCTTTGAGGCGTCGATAGAGGAGGAACTCGGACTTCCTCGTAACCCTACATAGATGGAGAATGGTTCTAAACTTCTAGTTGAGGAAACTATTGACATCAACATTGGTACCAAGTAATAGCCCAAAATCATCAAACTTGAGGCTTCACTTAGTCCTTGGGAGAAAAAAATTTGCTTCTTGTAGACACCTATAATTACGCCCAAGCAATTTAAATACTTAAATTGCACTAATTATCCCCTTTCTCGCAAATCGACGACATATCGTCAAAAGCGCTCATATTCCCTCTTGTTGTCATTAATTAATTACAATACACTAATTGATTAAGTCGCCTATCCAACTAACACCCTAATTAACGACCTTCCGTTAATAAATCACCTCTTCTATCTAGATTAATTAATTATTATTAATTAATTAGTCTTCCCCTTCATTTAACTAGTAAATCAATATTTAATTGATTTAATCCCTTTCTAATAGCCTAAATCGTACTAATATTCCTCTAATTGGCTTCTATAAGCTCACATCTACCTATTAGTTAATCACATTTGATTAATTAAAGCACCCCCAACTCCCATGACTTGCTAAACATAAATTAAACCCTTCTAAAGTAAGGTTACCTTTAATAAAGCAACCTTATCCATTCCTAATCATGTTTTACCTTTATCCCACATTCATGAGGATGTGTTGAATCCTTTATCCTTTGGGCTATATAAAGAGCCCTCCACCTACCTTTTTACTTACACCTAAACTCTTTGAGAAAGAAAATGCAAAGCATATAGCAAAATAGACTAAGAGCTTGCTTTTGTGTTCTCTTGAGAGTTCATCATCTTGAGGAGCTAAGCTTCCTATTCTAGCCTAAAGTGCTTAGGTCATATGGGAGGTGTCAAAAGGGTCTTGTAGCCCAATTTGATAAGCCCCCATTCCTAGGTTCTTGGAGATATCAAGGACAACCAAATATTGATTGCCATGGAGCTTATTTAGGTCCATTTACTTGTTTGTTGGTAATCTAGAGAAGTAGAGGTTTAAATACTATAGCATTGTTAATTCAAAGTTAATGCATTATGCTAGGTATTAATCTTGTTTAGCTCTCATCTTTGATGGTGTTTAGATTTTGTCATTGGCTTTGTTATAGAACTATTTAGGTGTTAGTTCTCATCCATCTAACTTAGCTAAAAAGCACAAAACACTTGCACACATTTGGCACGCCCGGTGGGACACTTAGTCCCATGGCATTTTAGTTTAAATTTCATTGTTTTGGCTAACTTTTGATATGCACATGTAGTAATTAATTTCCATTTTTTGGAGTTTTTGCTCATTTAATATGTGTTACTTCATGTTTATAGCCTTAATTTTAATGGGTCATTGCCATTTTAAACTAACTTGTCAAAATTTAGAGTATTGTGAAGTTTTGCGTTTTTTTTTTCCATACTTTGGTTGCAGGTTTGGCGTAGGCACAATTTTAGGAGCGCAGACATGATTTTAGGTAAATGCGGCAGGTGAGGCATGATTTTAGGGGCACACACTCTCTCGTGGTGCGTAGGCGTCTGCTGTTAAACTCGCTGTCATTCTATCTGCTGACCCCACTGCGCATGCGCACTAACCCTAGCGCATCCACCCTAACCCGTGCGCAGGTGCACTAACCCGGGTGCACACGTCGTTTCATATGTACCTTCACTACATTACGGTTTGAAACCTATCAGAATGCACACACACCCTAACCAGGGTGCACATGTGGTTTTAGTGGCGCAGGTATACTTTTCTAGTAATACGGTTATTCTGTCTATTTTTGTTATTTTTTCTCAGAGTAGTGCATATGTTGTTTTCATGGCGCATACACCTCTCGGGTGGCGCAGGCATTTAATTGATCTAAAAATCCACAGAGTGGCGCAGTGTTGTTTTAGTGGCAGGGCTGTTTTAGGGCGCACACATCTCTCGGGTGGCGTAGGTACATTGTGTGCCGAAAAATAGCCTTTGGTGGCACATACGCCCTAACCCACACGCAGGTGTTGAAAAAGGGGCGTAGGCATCCTTTTGCATTTTTTGACATTAACGGGTTGATGTGCTAACTTTCTTGCAGGTTTATCTAATCACATATTTGTCTTTACAGGCTGTTTTTACATGTTGGTATTTGATTAGATAATATTTTGCATTGTTTACTAACGAGATTGAGATCGCGTATGCTCTTCCCTCGCGTCCCTTGGGGTGATCTTGGGAATCAAAAACGATTCTTAAAACCTTTTTCCACTTTAAGATTGTTAAGAGTATTTTAGTTAGAATTGGTCAATTTGGCATTTGTTGAATTAAAGTGTTGTTCCATTTGGTTATCTTTTGAGATTTGTGAAGACATCACATATGCTCTTCTCTTGCGTCCTTGGATGATCTGGAGAATCAGAAATGGTGCCTTCTCTTTTTAATGGAGAACTACTAATCATCGTCATATAGGACCAAAAAAATGCTTGTCGAAGAATGAAGGACTCAAAACAAAAGTCAGAAAACTTCTAATACACGTGTTTCTTGTAGGTTGCCAAATGTTGTTCAAGCAAACCACATCTAATTAAAAAAGATAAAAAGAACAACATATTCAAAACACTATATTGTAGGTTTTGAAAAGGGTACATCCTCTCGCTCAACTGAACATAACCCCTTTGGCATAACGCCTTAAGCTACAACAATGGGGTGGTTCGGGAACCCCAAAGTAGTCCACGTAAGAGGAACCTTGTGGATGAAACGGGAAGTGCTCCACTACCTACTTGACTAGTGATTCCTTTGTGAGATAGCGTTACCGGTTGTCCGTGTGGTGACCCCAGTGATAGTACACGTAGATGCACTAGTTGCCTACTATTCTTGAAGGGGGTAAAGTAAAGCCGAGATACTCCCAAACTAGTCAGTGTGACTTTTTGGGTAAATCGCGCTCACTCGAGGCAACTTTGTAACACCTAGGATGAGAGAACCACCTAGGAGAATATACTTTGGCCAGGAGCCCACTTTGACCATTCTAAAATAGTGTTGAGTTGTGAACCATATTGAGAAACGTGTGACGCATTACTTTCGCCTAGTTTTTACTTGCCTTAGGGCGAGGTGAAACTCTGCCGAAGTGAGGCTAGCATTTTTCGTCATTTTTTTGATTTATTTCCTTCACATTCTTTTGACACTTTGTTGATCAAAAGAAGTGTGATTACCTTTGTGTTGCCATTCACTGTTTCTCTCACTTTTATGTCCGTTTACGCCCATCCATGTTTGTGGTTGGGTTAGTTAAACGTCTAAAGTGAGCGGAGGTGTTTTCACGTCATTGGTAGCCATTGTGATCTTGATACCCACGTCAAGGTCGTCATTATAGTTAGGCGTGGTTCATCACCACGGACTTCCTTAGAAGAGTTAGCTTGTTTGTCTCGTATCATTACAATTTCGATATTTACGTCTTGTTTCTTGTAAACTCGACATAAATACCTATATTGTACGGTTATGTTGCACACATTTTTAACTATTCCTAGCTATACTTTGAGCTTTTTGGTTCGGTTCTATTATTACCTCGATTTCAAAGAGTGCTAGACGTTACCATTTGTGCGTGTTATATCAATAACACCTCGATATCAATACTTCACTTTCTCGCAAAGTGGGTTAACATATCTTGGTGATATTGTTGTGTCATTCACAAATCGTAATTGGCACTTTTTGAGATATAGGTCTTAATCAGATTTGAGCTCGCTCGTCGTATATCTTGATTGGGAGATCACATTTGACTTCTTGTATTTACTTACGTTTTGTTCATTCCTTGAACTTGGCATAAGTGAAAACATCTTGTTGATCATCTCGCGACGTAAATTACTTTGAAACGTAGTCTAGGAGATACTTCATTCAAAGGTTTTAATACCAAATGCTTGTATCATTGGTGATTTTATCACTCTATCACATTGGTATTCTCACACTGTTAATTTACTCTTAACACGTACATCTTGCATTTCACTTAGGGGTAGTCATTAAACTTTGAGCACATTTACAACTCACCCTAGTGAAACCTTCACGAAAACATGGCTCCCAAGACGCATCTAGGGTTAAAGAAACAAACATATGAGGAACAACATGTGCAAGCTTGGGAAACCTCTAATAGACAAGGGTCAAACCCATTCATTGGACACGATCTAGGACCACTATTTTCTGCAGAAAAGGAAACAAGAAATGGTCGACCATAGTGGAAATGAATTAGAGTCACCACGTGCGGACTTTGATTTTGACCCTACTCTACTAGACGAATTTCTTCTTAGAAACAAAGACAGAGTGTTGGCTTGGGTTGTCGAATTAGGGGCCAAATTTCCCATCGAGAATGAACCAATACTACAGAAAAATGACACTACTGAGGAAGAATGCCCCCTTATCAATATGGAAGATATTTTAACAGGTGGGCATGCTTCCACTTCTTACGCAGAAAATGATAAAGTGGTAGGGCATAGAATACCCCTCATCAAAGTGCCACGAAGAAAAAAATAGAACTTGAGATAGAGGAAGAACCTCCACAGTACAAAGAGGAGGAACCTTTAGAAGAAGAGGCTATAAACCAAGCCACAATCCAACAACAAATCAGTAACCTAAGCCGACAACTAGCTTTGCTTACTTCCCATGTACAGAAAGATGCAAACAAGAACATTCAAAAGTTGAGGCCTAAGGTTAAGATCAACGAACTCCATCGGGAAAAACAAGGAGAAGAAGACATAGGGTATCATCGCGTATACATCCCCGCTTCTCCCACTAAAGAACAATTGCTTGCATACAGGAAGTGCAGTCTATGAAAGTGACGCTTGCGAGCTTACAAGAGAGCAATATAGGGAGCATCAGGAAATATCAATATGAAGAACTATGCCCCTATCCTTTTGACAAGACAATGACCCTTCAACCCTTTCCAAAGAAATTTGATATGCCAAAGTTTGACAAATACAAAGGAAAGGGAGACCCAAGGGATCATGTTAAATATTTTTACATGGCATGTCAAGAGGTGTCTTATAGTGATAATTACCTCATCAGACTTTTTCCCAAGAGTCTCGGAGGTCAAGCATTGGAATGGTTTACACGCTTACCACGAGGATCAATTTCCACCTGGCCAAAATTGGTAGAAAGATTTGTGTGTCACTTCTCATATAACATAGAGAGTGACGTCACCATGGCAGACTTGTGCGGTGCCAAGCAACCCAAATGAGACCTTCACTAGCTTCCTCCAATGATGGAGAGGGATAGCCAGTCGCTTCCCTTGTGCTTTCCCTGAAAAGTAGTTGGTCAGTATCTTCGTTCCCAATCTCAACCTAGATATCACCTTCCACCTCCAAATGCATTGTGTCCGTACTTTTGAGGAGGTTATCGAGAAAGGGATTCAGATAGAAAAGGCTCTCATTGCCAAAGGCACCCTTAAAAACCAATCTAAAGACAACCAAAGTGTCAAACCCACGGAAAAGCCGAAGATTTTCAACAAAAACAAAAATGTGGTGGGAGACGGAATCATTGATTCCAAACGCATTCAAATGGTCCAAACTGGTCAACCTTTTAAACTGACCAAGGGCCCAATTCAACCACCACCAAAGCGACGAACATTCACCTCTCTCAATGAACCGTTGTCAGTCATACTAAAACAGTTGGATGCGGCCCACATGATGACCTATCCTACAACACAACCATTTGATGACAACGCTCCTAAACCTTCATGGTATAAGGAGCATGAATATTGTGAAATGCATCGCGTTAAAGGTCATAAAATAGACAAATGTCTGCGACTTCACCACTATATTCAAGACCTCATTGACAACGGGAGATAGAGGTGGATAACCACTGGAAAAACACAAACACCTAACGAGAAAATGGGGATTTATAAAGAACCATTCCCCAAGCATGATAAGTCGGAAAAGACAAAGCCGGATCGGGAGAGTCATCCCAAACTTATAAAGTCATGAATTACTTGTATACCAAGAGAGATAACAATCATTACGATTCACTTATCGGATGTATTCGCTCCCCTACTGACCATGTGTCAACACTATTCGGATTAAGGGAAAGGACTACGTTGCGGTAATAAGGCGTGCCCACCTCGTAATTCCGGAACCCTCTCCGTCGACCCCATATTGGTAAGTATAACCTTTTAGAACAACTCGAGAAGATGTCTGCTAAGATTTTGATCTTAGATCTTCTCAAGATATCCAATGTGCATAAGGACATTCTGTATCAAACTCTTCAAGGGTCGGAGTGCCTTTAGAAGTCGATCCTGTACACCTTCAAGCTGCGGTGGCAAATATTGCACCAAGTGAGCATCTCACTTTCAACCATAGGGAGATCCCTACCAAGAATCCCACACATAATCTTCCCTTGTACATTGAGGTAGTTGTCACCCGTAGGAAAATCAAATGGGTGCTTGTGGACAACGGATCGGGATTGAACATCTGCACGCTTAAGTTGGTCAAACAATTGGGACATACGGAGGAGGATCTTGAGTCCCATATTATCACTATCACCGCATATGACAACACGGAAAGGGAATCACGGGTACCATCACACTGCCTATGGAAGTAGGCCCCACTTGTCATCAGACGAAGTTTCACGTCCTAGATTTGGAACTTCCATATAATATGCTTCTAGGCCGACCATGGATTCATGCCATGCAGGCCGTGCCATCAACGTTTCATCAATGCATCAAGTTGAAGCATGAGGGACATACGATAACAATACCAGGAGATTGAGCCCTTTTCTCATTGTAGAGCTCTCAATAGCTTTGCACGAAAGGGTACATATGCATGTCCCTCCACAGATATAGTTGTTCCTCTTCAGTCTGAGGCTATGGAATCCCGCGTGGATTCAGATTCACTTAGTTCTTGCGCTCATGGGGCATCTACTTCAACATCTCCATTTGATTCATGGGAGATGAAAATCCTGAATATGGTTATGGGGAGTATAATGTACAACAAGCGCTCTTGGTCTTTGACCTCTCACTGTCACCCAAAACTAGAGGTCGACCCAACTACCGCTTCAGGAGACCTAGAGAGGAACACACTATTGGGTCGTTCCTACCGGGAGGCTTGTTAGCTGAGGAGAAATTGCTTGATCGACCTACTACTTGGGTCCTAGGACACTCAGCCATCCTGTTATCAGACCCCAGAATATGAAAAGTCTAGCAAAATGATGTACTCCATGGGCTACAAAGGCCTAGGATGTGGGAGGAATGAACAAGGACAAAGAGAACCAGTCCCTCTTCCACATTTCAAAATAGAAAGATACAACATTGGGATTCGTCCTTATGGAGCACACCCCAACGATCAAGATGTGACTTGTTTTGAGCGTGAGGATAGTTCCGATTACCTAGACAGTGATATGGATTCCCATTGTAGCCAATATGAGGATTTGGCCTCCACGAACCTTTTCATGAACAATGCTGTCCTGACCATAACCCCCCTTGAACCAACCCTTGACCTTGTATACCCTTCCCTTGTTGAATGGGACCAACAACGTCACGTGCCACTATATTTATTTGAGAATGACGAGGCTATTGCGAATTCATGGGCATAAGGGATACAATCCCCATTGGAGATCACAAGAAAGGTTTCTTTATCGACTTAGACACCTGCGCCTACTTCGGCGAGGAGGCTGAACTTTGTGGTCAACAAAATTTAAAGAAAAGCAAGGGCAAAAGTTCTAAAGAAAAGCCTCAAGGCAAAAATTGAAGTCCAAGTCGCACAGTGAAAACCTCTTTGAGGCACTGGTTGAAAAAAAAATAAGAAAATCAAAGGACAAACAAAGTGACCATGCCAAGGATGAAAATCTCGTGGAGACATCCTTGGATGAAGATCTCAACCTTCCTCCTGATCCTACGCGTATGGAGGATTTATCAAAATTGTTAGTCGAAGAAACCATTGATGTCAACATTGGTACCGAAGAAGATCCCAAGATAGTAAAATTGGGGGCATCACTCTCAGCTAGAGAACAAAAGACGTTCACTATGTTGTTGCGAGAGTTCATTGATGTGTTTGCATGGTCTTACAAAGACATGCCCGACCTAGATCCAACTTTGGTCATGCACAACCTGTCGTGCATGCAGACACTAAGCCTATCAAACAGAAACTCCGAAAGATGCATCCAAGAGTGGCCTTGTTGGTTAAGGAAGAGTTGGAAAGGTTGCTTGCAGCAGGATTCATCAAACCAATTGACTATTCTAAATGGATATCGAACATTGTTCTTGTCCAGAAGAAACTTGTCGGTATCTGAATCTGCACGGATTTTAGGGACATCAATAAGGCTTTCCCTAAAGATGACTTTCCGTTACCCAACATTGATATGATTGTTGAATCAAGCAAGCGGGATACAAAAATGCTATCACTCATGGATGGCTTTTGGGTTATAATCGATTAAAATTGTTGAGGACCAACACAAAACATATTTCCACATCTCCTTGGGGCACCTTACGCTGTCGGGTGATGCCATTTGGCCTTAAGAATGCGGGAGCAACTTATCGGTGGGCCATGACGGTAATCTTTCACGATATAATTCATGACATCATGGAAGACTACGTAGATGGCGACATCACGGGAAAGTCCAAAACAAGAGCGGATCATCCAGTCATTTTACGGCATATCTTTGAATGCGTCTGCGTGAATACAAAGTCGGGTTGATCCCAAGAAGTGTCTTCGATGTGTCTTTACGGGAAATTATTGGGCTTCATTGTTTCAAGACAAGGTATTGAGGTAAACCTGCTAAAGTGTCTGCCATCACTTGAAATGCCTCCACCTGAGAATATTAAGCAACTATGTAGCTTGCAGGGGAAAATTCAAGCCATTTGCCGCTTTATCTCCCAACTTGCAGATAAATGTCACTCATTCACTCATTTTCTTAAGAAGGACGTCACTTTCATCTGGGACTCGAGCAACAGTAAGCCTTTGCTTTTCTTAAACAGTACCTGGCTAATCCACCTGTCCTCATGCTTCCCACTCTCAGGAGAACCACTTTTGCTCTATATTTCCGCTACACAATATGCTATTGGTGTGCTGCTCACCCAATATGACCTTAGCCATAAAGAGAAGGTGGTGTACTATCTGAGTTACACCCTCATCGCCTATGAACTTAATTATCCTCAGTTGAAAAGGCTTGCTTGGCGTTTTTTTACCTTTCAAAAAATTTGCCATTACTGCTTGAATACTAAGACCAATCTCATATCCAAGGTCGACCCACTCAAGTATTTGTTGTCCAAACCCGCCCTCAGGGGAAGAATGGCTAATTGGATCATTCTACTCAGTGAGTTTGATATAGAATTTTTCCATCAAAAATCATTTAAAGGACAAGTACTTGCAGACCAGCTAGTGGAAGCACCTTTGCAAAGCACAAACCTTTGAGTCTAGATCTGCCAGATGCATCTTTGCTCTACATTGAAGAATCTGTCATATGGTAGATACATTTTGATGGATCTTTTACGTTTCATGGTTTGGGTGCAGGAGTAGTCCTTATTACTCCTTCGGGTGATCCTATACCATAGGCTTTCCACCTAGCCTTCCCTTGCACGAACAACATTGCAGAGTATGAAGCACTCATTGCAGGGATGAAGTTGGCCATCAAGTGGAATGTTCATCATGTTAAGGTCGTAGGTGATTCGTAGCTAATCATCAAATAGGTTAATGATGAGTATAAAGTTAAGGATGACAAGATCATTCCTTACAAAAAGTTAGTGGAAACTCTAAAGGAGTATTTTGTGTGCATCACCTTTGAGTAGATCCCAAGAGCGTAGAACAAATCAGTGGATGCCATGGCAACGGTGGGATCTATGCTTCGTATTCCACCAGGGAACAATGATATGCCATTCTTCGTAGAAAATCTACGCCACCTTGCGTATGACATGCCGAGAATCTTACGGCTTGTGAGGTTGTTGGTCCCCATTCTCGTGGTATGAACCCATTTTCACCTATCTTAAGGACAACACATTCCCTCCCGATATCTCCCACTTTGAAAAGCAAAGCCTAATTCACCAGATAGCCCATTACACCCTTTTAGGAGGTACACTTTATCATCGTGGCTATGACGAGGAATCATTACGTTTACGGATATGGCGGAGTCAATCCAGACAATCGAAGTGCACGAAGAAGGGGTATGCACAAGAGCACATACAAATGACATGGTCTTGGCTAAGAAATTGTTGAGAGTAGGTTATTATTGGCCTACCATGGAAACTGATTATTGCAATTATGTTAGAAAATGTGTGCTTTGCCAAAAGTATGGAAATTTCATCCATGCTCCATCATAGCCATTGCAACCAATCACTACCCCATGGCCATTCTCCAAGTGGGGACTTGATTTAATAGGGAAACTTACTCCTACCTCATCTGATGGTCATACACATATCATCACAGCCACAAAATATTTTACAAAATGGGTGGAGGCCGTCCCTTTAACCTATGTCACAGGAGCACAAATTTCTAAATTCATCATGAATCACATTATTTGCTGATATGGTATTCCGACAGCCATTGTTACAGATAATGGGAAGTCATTTAAGAACAAAACTGTGAAAGGTCTTTGCCAACGGTTCCAAATCAGATTGAAATGGTCCACACCATATTACCCTCAGGGTAATGGACAAGTTGAGGCAACAAACAAGACTTTGGTTAGGATAATGGAGAAGATGGTCAGCAAAACAAGTCGAAACTGAGCACCTACAAATCCATCCAGCCCTTTGGGCTTACAAACATCCATTCGCACCCCTACAGGTGCGACACCATATTCCTTAGTGTTCGGACAGAATCTATCATCCCCTTAGAGATTGAACTTCCATCCCTAAGGATCTCTCTTCGAGACTATCTAGATAAGGATGAAGATTATCGAGTGGCAAGACTGGCTGAGTTGGAGCTACTGGATGAGAGGTGCATTCGCACCCTTAATCACCTGAAGGTGTATCAACATAGAGTCTCCAGAAATTACAACAAGAGAATCATCCCTCGTTAGTTTGAGGTTGGTGATTTGGTTATGAAGGAGAACCAGTTCAACACCAGAGCGAGTGAGAAAAGAAAGGGAAGTTCAAACCACATTGGTTAGGACCCTATGTCATAGTTGCCAAGTACGACACCGGGGCATACAAACTAGCTCACCCCAATGGTGATGAGCTCCGGGAGCCCATGAATGCCATGCATCTTAAGAAGTTCTATGCTTGAACATGGCACAAAAATAAAAAATACAAAAACATCAAAAAAATTTAGAAAAAGAAAAAGAGAAAACAGGTCGTCCACTAGTGAAAACCATGCAATTGTGGCACTTTAGACAAGTCCTTGGGTGAAAACCGGTTTCCAGCGCCTCGGGAGGATTCATTGTTCACAAGCATTCTATATTAGAAGGGTAGTTGTCTTTGGCCTAGACCTGGTTCTGCCTTCGAGTTTCCTTGTGCACACCATCCTTTCCAGCCTTGATCCGGCTTTTCCTTCTTCTATTCGTCTGTGAGGGATGTGGTCTTTCGTTATTTCCCATCTTACGCTGGGGAAACTCAACGAATTCACCCTCTTGTTCATAAGCGCGTGGCTTCGCACCTTGTATATTCCCCACCTAACATTGGGGGCATCCATGTTTTCTTGGTTACCTGCACATAGCTTTGGAAAACCATTGCAAAACACAAAAACAATAGAAAATTGTTTTGAAAAACATAAAAACAATAGAAAATTGTTTTAAGAAAACACAAAAACAATAGAACATTGTTTCAACAAAACACAAAAACAATAGAACATTGTTTCGAGAAAACACAAAAACAATAGAAAATTGTTTCGAGAAAACACAAAAACAATAGAAAATTGTTTCACAAAAACCTAAACAATAGAAAATTGGTGCATGAAAACATATCTTACAAAAACATTTACTTGCATTGTCTTGTTTCCTTGCTTTGCTTGTTGCTTGTATAGTGTTTTGCATGCTTGCTTTTGAGTTGTTTGTTGCTTGGGTGTACTTTGTCATAGTTCATCTTTTCTTGCTTAGATTAGATTCATTCTTGCTTGTGCATATTGTGGTGTGTCTCGACATGCTAGTGAACCTTGGGAAATCATGATGTAATGTGTTAATTCATTATGTTCTTTCTTGAGCATTTGGTTGTGTTTGTTACTTGTTAATAAGACATGGTGAATCATGGTGTATTGCATTAATTCTTGGTGTTCTTTGTTAGCATTTGATTGTGTTTCTTGCATGTGCTCTATTTTGTTATCACTATCATCACATTACCATCACTATCATCACATCTAGCATCATCTATACATCATATATAAACAAAAATGCTAAGTTTTACATCATGCATGTATGCTAAGCTAATCATCACATATTGTATCATCAATGGGGGCAAGAGGGGTTGCACATAATCAAAAATCTATCCCCCTACACCAATATCATCATATCATCTTGTCCATATACATCAAAATAACACATGAGAAATACATTTGATATCATCTAAAGATCTATCATCTAAACATCCACAGTAGCATGTATACATCAAAACATTGAAATCAGATACATACAAAGTACAAAATCAGATAATGCATCCATAAGTGCTGAATCAAAACATGCAGCATGCAATGAGAATCAATGTATGCCCACTCATGTCACAATGCATCCATAAGTGCTGAATTAAACAAATGCAACATGCAATGAGAATCAACATATAGTAATTTCTGAAAAGGGGTATTTCACATCATAGAATTATGCCCACTCATGTCACATGCATCAGAATACAAAGACAATAAAATAACATCATAACAACATCCATAAGTGCTGAATCAAGAAAAATAACATGCATCGAATCCAATGCAGGAAACAAGCCCGCTCAAGATACTAAACACGATTCATGTCCCGTCATCAATTAGTTCCCCATGAGTTTAAAGGCAAATCAAAACCATCTATATACATGTATCAAAAACAAAGATATACATCATCTCATAATCATGTGAATCTGAGCCAAAACAAAGTACTCCTCATATATATATGCATATGTGTCAAGTATACATCTGTATCAAAAATGGATACATACAAATCTGTGCTCTATATCAAAAATGCCTTCAGCTGAGGTGTACAACAAGGATACATCAAAAATGTCTGTATACATACATACAATGTCCTGATCAGTGCTCAATACAAATACATCGGCGATACACAATGCCATAAAAAGGGGCATGTATCTGAAAGAATCAAGCCTTCATCATGAGGCATCATAAAAAATACATGTCTATAATCACTGTACATCAAAATCAGCCTTCATAAGAGGCATACATACAAAAGAATCTATACAATACAAAAGTGGCTATCAACCACAACTCTCGCCCT